>PVJI01007874.1:0-12781 GCA_004026765.1 Micronycteris hirsuta | reverse complement strand
GGCAACCTGAGTCACTTTTTGGGTGACGTTGTCTCTGGGGGCGGGGCCTGGGAGGAAGCAATGGCGACCTCCGATCACCGCGGGCTCCCCTCACTCCTCTGCTCCGCAGTTCCCCACCACCTTTTCTGCCAGACTCGGTTCTGCTGGCTCAGCCCTGGCCTCTCTCTGGCAGTGTCTGGCTTGCAGGATTCACCTGTTGTTTGGGGCCACTCCCTGTTCAGGCACTGGTGATGTGAGTACCTCCGTGAGAGCTGTCTCTCACTCCGCTCCTCCTCCCGGTTCTGCCCCGCTTACCGGCCTGGATGTTAGTCTTCTCCTACCTCCTGGGTGTCGGACTTCCCTTCAGTTCAATTCTATCCATTCTGGTTGTTTAATTTTTCACTACTGCGTTCATTGTTTAGACACTCTGGATGTGCGGGCAGCGAGTGCATCTATCTACGCCGCCCTCTTGGCAGAAGTCTCTTATTACTTTTAAAAAAGATATTTTTAATCTTTATTTTACAGTTGAGGAAATTAGGGCTTATATATGCTCATTAAAAAAAAAAAACATCTAGACTAGGCCAGTTAGGTAAGAGATGGAGCAGGTTTTGCCCAGTACAATGCACCCTTATTTCCTCATATATAGAAGAGAGTTAAGCCTTGTTGCTTTCAACTTTACCTCCAAGTTTCACTTGACCTTTGGAGTGAGATTTGGCCAGGCTGGGGACTGAAGAAGGAAGTTAGGGCCCAAAGGCTAATGGCAGATCAAGGCAATAAACCAGGTAAGGACTGTGGGTGACAATAAGTGGATAATGCTAGGACAAGTAAAAGACAAAAATAAAAATGGTGTGGTAGCCATAAAAAAATTCACCTTTCCACCTCTGACTGCAGGGAGAATAATTGACTGCCTCACCTGCTACTTTCTAAAATTCATTGCTACATTCACCCCAAAGGCACCTTTTGGATAGGCGGCGTCTAAACAACAGAAAGAATACTGCAGGTTTACTAAGATAAGTCTGTTCCAGATAGGCCTGTCCTTGGAAGACACAGGACTTCTCTGACTGGCAACTTTAACTACAGAAAGGATTCCCCATCAGCTCATTCCACAGTGGTGACTGTGGAGGTGCTGACAAGTGGTTGAATTCTGCATATATTTTGAAGGTAGAACCAATAGAATTCACTGATGGCTTGGATGTAGAATACAAGAAAAAGATAGAAGTCAGGGATGCCTCCAAAGCTTTTGACATGAGCAGCCTGAAAGCTGAAATTGCCATCAATTGAGATGGAGAAGGCTTCAGGTAGAGCATATTTCTGGAGGTGAACAGGAGAAGGAGATCAAGTGTTCAGTAGTTTTACAACACTGAGCACCCAAGCATATATGTTAAGTAGACAATTTGACGTATGAATCTGGAGTTCAGGAAAGGGATCTAGATGGGAGTTATATGTTTAGGAGGCATCTGCCCATAAATGGAATTGAATGTGATCTCTGAGGAAGTGAATGAGGAAAGTGGAGAGAATTCTCTAAGAACTGGACCCTGGGAGTCAGGGAGAAGAGGAAGAAGTGGGAAAGAAGCCTGAGAAGTAGTAACTGTAGGGTAGAAGGAAAAGTAGGAGAGTATGGTACTGTAACCATCTCTGAGACATACATAAGGAGGCAAGAAGATCGGAGACGCAGACCTGAGTATGAGTTATGACAACAGAATGGGCTAGTTCTTCTCTGCAGGGGCTTTTGGACTGACTGTGATCTTGAGAGCAAAATCAACATTATGAAGCGTTGAACTAATTGCTATGGGCTATGAATCAGTAAAGATACGTTTTGTTGATATTCCTCCATACCTCACATAACTCCCTTAGGGTAGGAAATGGGGGCGGGGGTGGGGCAGAGGGGAAGAAAGGGGGGGAAATGAAACAACTGTAATAGCATAATCAATAAAATATATTAAATAAATAAATAAAATAAGATTCTCAAAAAAAAAGATACGTTTTGTTTCACAGACTAGAAAATACAACTCAAACCAGCTTCAACAATAGAGGATATATTTAGGCTTATCTATATAAAATATTCAGTGGTGATGAGAGTTTCAGATAATACTTGATCCAGTTGCTGAGTGATGTTACCTAGAATGTGAGTTTTTTCTGTCTCTGAGTTTGATTTTCCCTAGTATTGGCTTCACTTTAAAGCCGGTTTCCCTCATAGTTTCAAAGCCACTCTCAACAGCATCCAGGCTGATGTTAAATGTTTTATTTTTCATTTTTGATGGGACAGAGAGAATTCTTTCTCAGGAGAGAGAGAGAGAGAGAGCGCTTTTCCAAGAAGCCTCCAAAAATATTTTATCACACTTGCCCAAATTAAATTCATATCCATCCTTGTGGCCAAGTAGATATGCTTTAATTCTGCCAAAACGTGTGACTCTGAGATTAGAGGGAAGGAGGAAATGGAAGCTGTGAGATCCACTACAATCTATAAAATATCTAGGCTTCTTGCTTTTAAATGCAACATATGGTTGAAGATGAAGAATTCGGAGGAATGGTTCCTTTGGAACTCCGTGAAGAATTCAACAGAATTCTCTAAGATAACTCTAAGGTAACTCTAAAATATATTAGTGTAACTGAATGAAGAAAATAAGTAAAATATTCCCAGTGAGGGGGGCAATTTCTTCTTCCGTGAAAAAAAAAATGTTATTATCCTGGGCTACACCTCAGAATTACTTGATTCCTAAGCCATACCCCGAGTCTTACTGAATCAAAATGTTCAGAAAAGGGGCTCAGGATCTATTTGTTTGGTAAGCACTACACATGACTCATATAGTCAGATAGGAGGCTCTGGGAACCGCTGTCTAAGGCTCATGCAAAAAGCTCATCTTCGGTAACAACAGTATCACAGCTCTGGTCTGTGACTTCAGTACCAAGGGACAAAATGGCCTGTGGTCTGACAGTTCAGGCGCCACCAATGTGAATGAAGAGAAAAAAATGTCAGTGCTCCCTGGTGGTGTATCACTCTCCTAGCAGACAATAAATACAGATTCTGCTAGGAATACATGTTTCTCCCAACCCTACCACATTTTTTTTAAGGCTGTGGATGACATGGTGTGATTCATGCACCTCTCCAAGTAAGATGTATTTGAAAGCCAAAGAATTCATTAAGCCTGAGTGGCAGCAGCCCTACATCAAAATGTGGCTCTACAGTTTGATAGAGCCCCAAATTCCTCGCAGCTGTTTTCCTCTAGAATTATTATTATGTGCCAAGCTTTGTTCTTAGTAAGGCTTTATATGTATTCACTCATTTTAACTCACAATACAACCTTCAGAGGTAGGTGCTGTTATTATCTCTATTTTATAAATGAAGAAACTGAGTCATAAAATGCCCAAGTAGCTTTTCTACAGTGGCTCAGCTATTAAGTGGCAGAGTTGATTCCAGTACTGTCATTATGGATTAATGTCAGGCAGTGGGAGCCTGGCTTTAGAAATGCCTCTGCTGATATCAAACCTGGAGGCCACCTGTCATGAAATCACAGTGTCTTGATTAATTCTGGACAACAGGGGGCTATCCTAAGAGCATTTGGATTATTAGCACGTTAGATAGTGGCCATATTAAAACATGGGTGGGAGGGGGCAGGATGGCATGCCTAACAACGCATTCCATATCCTGACACATCTGACATTCAGTATACCAAATTTGGCATTGTGAAGAGCCTTCTAATGATAGAATCATTTTACATGTCTTGAGAGGAGGGAGTGGAGGCAATCTGAAGGTTAGGATCAGAATTATACCAAGAGAAATGGGAGGTGGGTTGCTAATCAGGGCACTGTATTCCTGCCACAGCACAGGGGAGGTTTAAGAAGAAGCAGAGATACAAGGCAAGCCAAGCTTTGCTAACGCAAATTGATTCCTGGAGTAGTTCCAGGTTACCAAGGGATGGGAGATTATCTCTGCTGTTGGAACAGCCTTAGATAATGAATGGTAACCATTAGACACAGAGTGAAAGTTACTCGCCTTTTGGACACTCCTGAAGCATGTGCTTATGATATACTTAAATAACAGCCAAAGTAAAATAGAACTCATTTAACTCAAGAGGAGCTTGTTGAGAAACACCATGCCTAACATCTGTGGTTTTCTTTGTCCTGTGATTTTGCTGATAAAGAATAACACTGTACTTTATTCCAAGCATTAGGTGGGTGGTACTTTAGGATTCTAATCTAGGAACGTATTGATTGATTGATCCATTGATTGACTGATTCATTTATTCACTTAACACATTTATTGGGTAAGGGGAAAAAGACAGATGAATGAAAATGGCTTGGGTAGTTTAACTTCTCCAGAAATGTCTAGCAGGTCACGATCAAGAAACTATATCAACATCTGATACTGTACTGAATAAGGGAGCGGGGAGTAATATGTAGCCTTAGAGGAATGATGGTCATTTTCCTTCACCAAACAAGACTGACTCTGTCTTTACTAGGCAGATGTCACACTTTTCATTATTATCCTAAGCATAACCTTTCTCTTTGTTTTCATGTTCTTATCCAATTAAAAACATTTATGACCTTTTCCATTTAGTATTTTTGGTTTCCCCTTTCTGTCCTACAACAGACCCTGCAAAAACAACTTGCTTGCATCTTACTGAATAACTGGGTCAACTAAGTCACCATTAGTGTTTACTGAATAATAGCTACCACTTAGTAGTACACTAATGGCATGCAAAATCCTTCCCAAACATCTAATTCCCACCACAGGCCTGAGCTACTCAGTCTTATTTCTATGTAAAGGACAACACACTTAGGGTTCGAAGAACTAAATGTCTTGCTTGAAGCCACTCTGTAGTAAGCAGAAAAGTGGGAGTTTGAAATCCAGGCCTCTGTGGCCCCAAAGCCTTTGACCTTTATGCTGTGCCTCACAGAGTAAATACTTTGATATTCATTTCATTTTATTCATCTCCTTTTAAGATAATAGCCATTTTATTTATTCTGGCTGACTTTCCACAATTGTTTTCCAGTGTAGTGACTCATTGGTAAGTCTCCTCTTTGGAATTTTTTCTTTATAGGTGTTGAACTTGGTGTTGGCCTTCAAGCACTCTTATTTGTATTGAAGGGGAGACCCATATTCTTTTCTCTTTATTTCTCCAACTCACTTGACATTTTTACTGCCAGTCTTTTCTATCTAACTCTTATTCTCTGCTCTTACTTATCATCTATCCCTTTTAGTTCTATAGCAGCACAAAAAAATGTGTTGAGAAGAAACAAGAAAAAACATTTGAAAATATATTCTTGAATAGAGATAGGTAAAGAGTTTATTGTCAAGCTATCTATAGGAAATGCAGGTATATATATATTGTCTTTGTATTAGATTGCATGTTCTCTAAGCTTATGGACATATCTTAGAATCAGGCATGGTTTTGTTACATTATCCAGATTTAAATACTGCATAGGAATTCAAGAGTCAGGTGGAGACTTAAATAAACCACAGGGCGCAAGAAAAAGTTTCCATCCATTTGGTCTTTGCCCTCAGTGTTGAAGATAGGTACTGTACTTCCAAATACTGTATAACTTACAGGCCCAAATAATATTTTAAAATAGGAAACTCAGTGGAAAATGCACAGGCTAAAAGGGATGTAAGTAGAAGCTCTGAACAGCCGGCACAAGTGTGCTGCTATAAAGACACAGTTAGAAGATGCCATTAGAATGCAGGGCTCGTCCCGACATGTATCACCATACCTCTGGGCACCAATATCCCTTCTCCTCTTTCTTCATGCTAGATGAGTATAAATAACCCAGTTTTTATTTTTATGTAAATAAACTCTGCAAGTTTGGTTCTGAGACCAAAGAAGAACATGCTAGACACCCAATTCTCTTATTTTTTTTTTTTTTGGTTGTTGTGAAATAATGGCATTACTTGGCTATGATATTTCAATAATTTTCCAGGATCCTTATTGTTTGATTGGAACATACCAAAAAGATGAGAAAGCTTTGGGAGAGATGTTTTCTCTACATATTTGTTCTAGCCAATACACACTAAATGAGAACACTCCATTCTCTGTATTTAATATTTGGACATGTCCTTCTTCAACTTGTCTTCCATCCAATTTCTGAGTGATCTTGATCATAAGCAAATATAATTTTTCACTGTTCTTGTTTTTAAAATATTTTTCTTTAAGTATAGTTGGTATACAATCTTTTTTTTTAAGATTTTATTTATTTATCTTTAGAGAGAGGAGCAGGGAGGGAGAAAGAGAGGGAGAAAGAGCAATGTATGGTTGCCTCTCACATGGCGCTCACTAGGGACCCAGCCCACAACCCAGGCATGTGCCCTGACAGGGAATCAAACCGGGACCCTCTGGTTCCCAGCCCGCACTCAGTCCACTGAGCTACACCAGCCAGGGCTGGTATACAATCTTATATTGATTATGTTAGTTTCAGGTGTACAATATAATGATTTGACATTTTTACATCTTACAATGTGATCACTGCACTAATTCTAGTCATTATCTATCACCATGTAAACTTATCACAATATTATTAACTATATTCCCCTCCTTTTCACCCATCCCTTCACCCCTCCCTTCTGATAACCATTGCTTTGGTCTCTGTTTCTATGAGTCTCTTATTGATTTGTTTTTCTTGTTTTGTTTTAGGTTCTACATATAAGTGAAACCATATGTTATTTGTCTTTCTCTGCCTGACTTATTTCATTTAGCATAACACCCTCTAGATCTATCCTTGTTGCAAATGGAGTGTCTTCATTCTTTTTAGCTGCTGCATACTATTCCACTGTATATGTGTATCACATCTTCGTTATCCATTTATCTATCCATGGAAACCTAAGTAGCTTCCATATCTTGGCTACTATAAGTAACATAGCAATAAACACAGACCCCATATATCTTTTTGAATTACTGTTTTGTTTTCTTTGGATAAAAACCCAGAAGTGGAATTGCTGGGTCATGTGGTATATCTATTTTTAGTTTGTTGAGGAATCTTTATACTGTTTTCCATAGGGGCTGCAGCAGTTTGCAGTTCCACCAACAGAGTCTGTCACACTTCTGTTTAAAAAAAAGGCAGTGGCAACCCAAGATCTGTCATATAACATTTTACAGCTTTAATATAACACACAATGTAGTTCACATCTAGCCCCCACCCCATAATTTTTAAGCCTTATTTCCTGAAAACCCACCATCTTCTCACCACATCACACACCCCTTATTTAAGCCAAACCAGAGCACTGGATATTTCCTGAATATACTTCATTTCCTCATAGCTCTTGTTTTGGGGGCTTGTTGTTCCTCTATAATGGCATTTTCTCCATTTTCAGCTTGGTAAGATGCTTCTCACTTGTATCTGCTGTCCACTTCTCTGTGAAGCCTGTCCTGTGAGCTCCAGGGGAACAGGCGACTACTTGTACAGCTTCCCCTGTTGCATTTACCTCTTCAGATGTTCATTGGGAGTGTTTGTTCCTGTGTGTGGCTGTGAACTCCTTGAAGATGGGGTTTGGGCGCTTTCACCTTTAAATCCACAGAACCTAGCACAGTGCCTATAACATAAAAGGTACTCAATAAATATCTTTTGAGTGAAAATAATAATTTTAAACTCACCTAGAGAGGAAAATAAAACCTAAATCTGCCTGTTTATGATTTTATAATAATGAGTACAAAGTTTGAAATACTTCATGCCTCCCTAAATGCAATCATGAAAATATGCTGGCTTATACACCACAAATCCAAAGGCCCGTGAGGGCTGTTTGTTCCACCCTGAGTGAAATTGAAGTTGAGCAGAGGGTCGGATAGGTGATAACCTAAACTTTCCATTTTACATTTCTTTTAACGGTTTCTTGTATTGGTGTTTATTTCCTGGTTCAGTGAGTTCACTAAGAATTACAGAATGGTGATTTTAAAAATTGTATTGCTCATTTAACATTTACATAAAGTTCTGTTAAAAACAGATGAAAAAATAGGCAAAAACCTTTGCTCATCGAATATGGCTATTTGGCTATCCTGAAATACAGTTAAAAAATAATGCTTAATTATTTATTGGCAAATTTTAGACCAAAGAATTAGTGTGCCGGTTACTTTCAATGGTGTCCAGTGTATGTATTTACTTTTGAATTTATTCCTGTTATTTAGTATATGCAATGTCTCTGGTACATAATATAATGTCTCCTCTTCCATTCTGGCCATAAAAATTCTCAGCCTTTGATTCATGTTAGCCCTTCAATATCAAGGAATTATGTAATGATCTTCAAAACAAGTCTGTTATTGATTTCTTATACCAATCAGCCAATCAAGTGCAGTAAGACAAGACCAATTATCTTAACAGCTGGCACCAAAATTCCTCCAAGGGACAGACAGATCAATCTGTGCTTAGAAAAATACCTTGGTAAATTACTTGAGCTGGAAGAAGGGAGGGAGAAGACAAAAGAGAGGAGAGGAAAAAGAAACGAGTTTATATGGCAAGAGCCTGGAGCCCAAGTGGATAAAATTAGCTGAGTGAATTTTTAAAGAACAAGGATATCTAATGTTTAATGTTACATTGTTTTTGGTATAAACTATTGACACCTCTCCCAAACATTTAGCAAAGCCTACTATATAACACTCAAAAGCCTGATATAAGGAAATACAATGTTTAATGTATTTTAGGGAGAGAAAAAACAAGGAAAGGTCCTAAATTCATGTCTGTGTCAATATGGTATAAATAGAGACCCTGCAAATGCAAGAGTGAGATGATAAACTGAATCAACCAAGTAAAGAAATGACTTGGAACCCTTAAATGGCTCCAGGACCTGGATACTTCTCAAAATTCACAAGGTCTGGAGGAATATTTTGGAAATCTCTCAGGAAATGAAAAGGCAAATTTAGCCAATTATATTCAGCTCTTAAGCCACAATGTGTCGTAGCCAGTAGAAATAAATTGTATTAAATGTGTCTTAAAGCTTAAAATAGAATTTTTTCATTGTCTCTTTTACCCTCTTTGACCACAGTTTAAGATTTTTCCTCTTGTCCAGTAATGTTATCCTAATTATTTCTTTGTTTCAGGAATATCTTTTTAGCTCTGCAATCAGCAATCTATCCCCACTAGAACTTAAGGTTACCTTCACTGTCAGGCATTTTGGTCATGCCAGTTTCTATTTGGAAAAATTCAGGATGGCTTCTCTCTTACTGTGGTTAAAGTCTGAGATTTTTAACCTCAAGCTGTTATGCTCTTTGCAAGGTGCCCTGAGCTAGCTTGCTGCCTTGATTTTACCCACCAGGATGGCTGCTGTGACCATTCCAAGAATGGTGAGTTCAAAGACCTCTTTTGGTGTTCATGTTATTCCTACTTTTAAGATTTTTTAAAGTAAACACTTTACATTTGAAATTTCCTTCCATTTTCCCCAAATTGGTAAAACAATGAGAGTTAATATTTGCTGCAATAGATTTGGAGGATTCATTTATGTAGAACATACTGTCACTGTATTAGTTATCTATTGCTGCCTGACAAATTCAAGATGAAGAGTATGTGGTTTTTTTAGAAAGATGAACTTCCACAGGAGTGAGGGATAGTGACAATATGCTAGGATTCATACTTGTAGACTGGAGATCTAGGTTGGATGACAGTATTGTTTGAGTTGGGGTACCCCAACATGATTGTTTGAGAATGGAATCGTGAAAACAAGATCATGGAGGGCTCAAAATTGTCAGCGAGGTCTGAGGCATGGCCATTAGTACAAAGGCTGAGATAAGAAGGAACTGCATGAGTTCACTGGAGGAGAGAATTCATCTGTGTCGAGATGCAAATTGTCAAGAGTTAAGACAACAAGACTGTCGAATAGGGTGACAATGAACCAAGATGTTTAAACTCTTCAAGAAATGAGAGTGGGTCATCTGGAGGGCAACAATTATAACAATAATAAAGAAGTAGTGGGTGCTTAAATCCAATGACATGAGATTTAAAAGACAATGAAATAAATGGGAGAACCTAAAAAAATTAAGAAATTATTCTTAGTATCTTAAAGATATTCAAGAAGCATTCATAATGCAATAACAAGCTTCTATAAAAAGAGACCAAGTTAAAAATAAAAAACAACATGTGGAAATTAAAAGTATCATTTGAAAATAAAATCCGACAGATAGGCTGAAACACAAAATGGGCATATATGAAGAACAAATTAATGGTCTGGAAAATAAATATAAGGACTGCCCATGATAGAGACCAACATTATAAAGATGGTATGTAAAAGATAGGAGTTGAGAGACATGAAGAAATAAATTGAGGGTCCAAAGAAATTTTTTAGAAAGAGGAAATGAAATACTTAAATCAGTATTAGAAGAGAATCTCCCACAACTAAAAAGGACCTACTCCTCATATTGAAAGATCCTACAAGTGCTGAACATGATGAATGAAACAGGCACCTACTTAGACAAGGCATGGTAAGATTAGCTATTAAGGATAAAGCAAAAATTCTAATAGCTTCCAGAAAGTAATAGACTGTTAATTACTAAGGAATGAGAAACAGATTGACACCAGCCATTTTTTTTCTAATCAATTACCCTGAATATAAGAAAATTAAGCAATGTCTTTAAATTAGTGAGTGAAAATAATTTTTATGGTAAAAAAACATAACCTTAAATTTACCATCTTAACCATTTATATGTACAGTTAAGTATATTCATATTGCTATGTAAGAGATCTCTAGAACTTTTTCAACTTGCAAAACTGAATCTCCATACCCATTCAAAACAAATTCCTCCTGCCCTCTTCCTCTAGCCCTCAGCAACCACCTTTGCACTCTCTGTTTTTCTGAATTTGACTGCTCCGTCTTTTTGTGAAGGCTTATTTCTCTTAGCATGTCCCAGATGTACATTCATTTTGTAGCATGTATGGGATTTCCTTATTTTTTTAAGGCTACATGATATTTCCTGATTACAAAAATGTTTATTATAATTTAAAAGACTATGCACAACCTAACTATAATTCAAATGTGAGTGCAAGATTAAAACATTTTCAGACAACTCTTCAAGGGTCCAAAGAAGCTTAAGGATATCTTGCAGAAAGAGGAAGACATAGAATGCAGGAAATTTTGGTGAGCAGAATCCAGTAAAAGTTTTAGTTGTTAAATAACTGCCAATGCACGATACCAATAAATTAATTTGCAACTAAATTATTAGCTAATACATCATGGTACAGGTGAAGAAAATTTAGAGAATTTTTAGGGAATTACAACTAGAGAATATAAGTACTAATTAATTTTAGATGTGTTAGAAAAATACAACTATAAATATGTGTTATAAGAACATAAGAGTAATCATCCAACAATATAAATAGGCTTTGTAACTTCCAAATTAAAAGAAACAAAATAGAATATTAACACCTCAAGAAGTCCACAGGACAGAGGAGGCCAAAAGAGAAAAAGAAAACATAGTAAATAGAAAACATTAGTTAGGCAGTAAGAATAAGGACAAATATGTAATTAGTTGTGATATTTGTTATAATAGTTATCATGGGTAATAATTTTTAACATTTAATTATATTTATTAATAGGTGTTTATTAATGGGTATAATTTTCATTAAAGTGTGCAGAATTTTATACTGGGTAAAAATAATACTTCAGTAGAATTTAGAGAAAACACTAAAACAAAATGATGCAAAAAGGTTGAAAATTTAAGGAAAAACTTATGAAAAACAACAAAACTAAAGCTGGTATGGCAGAACATCAAAAAAGTAGATTTAAGGCCAAAACTATTTGATAAAGAAAAGGTTTATTTTATGTTAAAATATGAAAGCTCAGGGGACTTCTGCCAAGATGGCGGCGTAGGTGGACGCACTGCGCCGCCGCTCACAACCAGAGAGTTTAAACAATGAACTCAATAGCGAAAAATAAACAACCAGAATGGACAGAATCGAACTGAAGGGAAGTCCGACACCCAGGAAGTTGGGGAGGACGTACATCCAGGCTGGTAAGCGGGGCAGAACCGAGCGGAGGAGCGGAGTGAGAGGCAGTTTGCCCGGAGGAACTCACCCCGCGAGCGCCTAACCAAAGCATGACCCAGAGCAACGGATGAACCTCACAGGCCAGTGACGTAACCAGATAGGCCAGTGGGAACCAGCAGGACCGAGACTGGCGGAAAAGGCAGTGGGGAACTGGGGAGCAGAGGGTGATAGGGAGCAGCGGTGAACGGCAGACGCCATTGCTCCCTCCCAGGCCCTGCCCCCAGAGGAAACATCACAAAAAAGCGACCCAGGTTACCAGGCACCGACAAACACCTAAGACTCCGACAGGTGCGCCGAGATAAAAAAGAATGAAAATGGCCAAAATGAAAGATCAGAACAAATTACAACTAACAGACGAAGAGATAGCCAAATTAACAGATGCTCAGTTTAAAACACTGGTAATCAGGATGCTCACAAAACTGGAAGAAAGGTGGATGCAAATAATTGAACAAATGAAGAATACGATAAAGATAATGGAGGAAGATTTACAGGGAACCAATAGGGAAAAAAAGGAAGCTGGGACTCAAACCAATGGGGTGGACCAGAAGGAAGAAACAAGAATTCAGAAAAATGAGGAGGGACTCAGAGACATTTGTAAACGACCCAACATCCAGATCACAGGGCTGCCAGAAGGACAAGAGGAAGACCAAGAAATTGAACGTATTTTTGAACAGATAATGAATGAGAACTTCCCAAATCTGGCAAAGGAAATAGGCTTCCTGGAAATCCAAGAAGCTCAGAGAACCCCAAAGAAGCGGGACCCAAAGAGGAACACACCAAGGCACATCATAATAACATTACCCAAGATCAAGAATAAGGAAAGAATCTTACAAGCAGCAAGAGA
>PVJI01007873.1:0-74995 GCA_004026765.1 Micronycteris hirsuta | reverse complement strand
GGAGGGAAAATATAAACCATTACTTGGTAAATAGTCTCATGGATTAATTTTATACATATTTAATTCTCTCATGTAATTAAAATCTGTCTTTTATATTTTAATTTCTCCTAGATGTGTGATTACACAGGTGCAGTAGCAACTTAAATAAAAATCCACACAAAGAAACCAGTCTAGTCTTTTTCTCTAAATCTTGCTAGAAGAACTGATCTGACTTAAGATACGATTAACTGGGTAAACATTACTGGCTGAAGTCAAAACAGTTGAATTCTGCTGTGCTATCCATTTCTGGCTATCGCTTCTCGAATTAGTCTCTATTTTCAGGCTTAGATTCTTTCACCTCCATAAGGACCATAGTGTGTTCTTAGTTGATGTGTTATGGTACGGTGGACTTGTAAGGCAACTATAATGCACATAAGAACATGATGAAAATAAATGCTATTGTGCTAAGCACCATCTCTGCACACGCACACAACCGTGTATTTTTCACCAATCGGTATACTCTTTGTATTTTCTGAAAATATTTTTCCTCAGATGCTCTTTTGTATGTGAAAGGAAGTTCCTATCACAGGTATATGATATATTCTTTAAAGTAATGGAAATAATAGAATTTGATAAAGCCTTTATAGACCATATCTCTTGGGTGGCAGTTTACCTACTGAGTATATATTTTTAAATAAAGATTAAAATTGAAGGTTTGTGAAAAGACATTTTGTCTCTTCGCTACTTCATGTGTCATTAATGAGTGGCGGAGGCGCTCCTTGAGGAGTTAGTTACTTGTGCCAAGGCTGATTGGAGTTTGATAGAACATTTTCTCCAAGTTTTGGAAACGCTACAAGCCTGAGACCCGAAGTTTGAGGAAGACAAGTCGGCACTCCTTACGGTGGCCCTCCTCACCAGCCGTCTTTCATGCTGGATTCCAGCACTCTTGCTAACAGTTGGTTTTAACTTCTGGGCAAAAATTTGTATTCTCTGTAGCTCAGTGGAATCATATACAGAACATATGAATAAGTCATAAAGGAATTTTTACCAACAAAGGTTGAAATGGAGGGTGTGGGTTCTTATTTCCTTGAATTTCACTGGGATCAACATTTACAAACTGACGCACAGAATGGGAAAGTGGAAAAGGTGCTGAATTTGGAGTTCGAACTCAAAGTTAGGTTTTGAGTAAACACTGTAGAGGTGCCCTTCAAGTAAGTGACCCCTTGGCATCCCAATTTTCTAATTTTAGTGAGAGTGTAAAGCTATGTAATTTATAAGTTTCTTCTAAAACTATTGATGCCAGAATCCAAATACTCTAAGTATGTTTTGTGTTTGGAAAAGATTTTGTTGAAATCAATGCAAGCCAGTGTTTAATAGCCTAATTTCAGCACATGTGACGGAGGTTCTGAAATTGGCTGAGAGTCACCGTTGGAAAGTGCTATTGTTTAAGTAGCCTCCTGAACTGAAATATGACTTTTATAATGTGTCAAACCAAAAAAGAAGGGCTATGCAAGGCTCTACTCTGTATGAGTATAACAGCTGTGGCTATAAGCATCTTAGAGAAAAAGAGAGTACGTATGTTTCGGTTTATGTGGAAAAAGCATAATGTACAACTTGACTCCTATGCTTAATCATCATGCTCAGTGTGTAGCTTAAAAATTTATTATCATTATCAATAAGTGCTGTACATTGAAGAAAATTTAAGATAACCCATTTTAAGTGTTTTAGAATAAATATGTATTCATATATAAACTAATGTTTAAAGATAATTTTATAGGATAAGAATATTCCCCCCAAAATTCTTCTCCTTGCATTAATTTATAGCAACAGAGTATTTGATTGGCATTTTGGTCATTCTTTTTTTTTTTTTGCACCATCACTGTTTATATCTACTATGAAAACTAAAGTCTTTTGTTGTTGTTGTTGTTGTTCTTTTAAGGTACTCAATTATTTGGACCTGTTTAACCTACACAGACTTTTTCTTATTGTTTACCAATTTCTACCTGTTCTTCTAGTCACTCCTGCATTCTCTCTGTCCATTTTTTCCCCTAAATCCCACTTCCATGCCTTTGCCAAGAATGTGATTCCCCAGCCTAAAATTACCTTCCTCTTTTCTCTTTTGATACAAATCACGGTTATCTTTTTAAAGTAATTACTTTATTGTTCTTTAAAAAAATTATTCATGCCCATTACAAAATATTCAGGCAATATATAAATAATAAAAAAAGCAACAAATTATTGTCTCCCCACTTACAAATACTAAGCATTGCCATACATTCTGTAAATATTAGTTTAGACATCTCTCTAGGCATGCATTTGCACACAAGTATACAAGCTGGATAAAAATGTCCTCAATAAAGATTCTCCTACAGTTCAAAAAATTGCTAAAGCTACAGGGGAGACCCCCAAAACTGGTTATCTTCTAGAGGACTAGCCCCTTGTAGTACAGACTTCCCCTGCTAGGTGAGTGTTCTAGTAACCCATCTGTATCCATGTGCCAGCTGGCGTTGTTGTGAGAGGCTGTATGTAGTTGGCTCTAACAATTTTTTTTGAAGACTCTTTCAACACGTTTGCTGATTTCATAATGAGTGATTTACAAATGTACCAGCTCACGCACTGCACTGAGTGTTCAGCGGTTTTTGACCAAAACCAGAATGACTCCAGTGCCCCAAGGTCTGTATTCACCCAATCTCACCCTGAGTGACTTTTTTTTTTTACTTCCCTGCATGAAAAAAAGTTCTCAAAGGGAAACCTTTTACTGATGTGGAAGAGGTAAAACAAAAACATGGCACAAGCTCTTTTAAGAGGCATCAAAATCAACCCTTTAAGAAACTTTTTTGAGCGGTGAAAAAAAAGTCTTGATGGGTGTACTGCATCAAGTGGAGAGTACTGTGAAGGTGACTGAAGCTTAAACATGTGAGAATAAATACACAATTATTTATAAATAAATTCCATTTTCGGGGGGTACCCCCTCGTATAAGAAGGACAGACTCATTGGTCTTTCAGCCACATTGTTCGACTTCCTACGTTACACTACAGATGGCCTTGTGTCTCTTAAGAAGCTTGCTGCCCCTGCTCCAGCCCCCCATGAGCTGTCTTTTCTGTGAACTCTCTTTGTTTTGCAATGTCTAAATGTCTAGGACTTGCTGTCCTCTCATTTTCTGTGCTTTTAGTTGTGATTGAACTCAACCTACACTTTAGCTTTCTTAAAGATAGAGACTTTATCAAATTTCTTTGTATTTCTCTCAGTCTCTGCCTTGTTCTTGTGGGCCACTCACTTAGAAACTTAATACATATTTATTTGTTGAGTAATGAGTAGAATTAAAGACTATGTAAATTTTATATTACACGTTGCTTTTTGTCTTTTCTATGTCTCTTCCTCCACTTTCCTTTGAGTAACAACCATTCCATCCATTAATGGCCTTGTTCTTTGGTGTAACATTACCCTTGTACCCAGTAGTTGGTTTCAGAAATGTACATGAACTCAGTTGGTACTATCAGAATAATGCTTCGAATTATTCTTTGATGATTAAGACAAAGGAAGCTTTCTCTTCTTCTGAATGCCCTAGTATATGGGGATGAGGCTTGAAAATGATAGTCTTTTACCACCACTAGGTAAGTCACGCTTAAGAAGATGCCAAATGCAAAAGGAGATTTGGAACAAGAAAACAGAGGAAAAGCCACTGGAGACCAGATTAATCCACATGGGAAGGCAAATTCACACTACATCTGAACATGTCCGTTTCCTGAGATGATAAATTCTCTATATTCTTGAAGTCATATTGAGTTAATTCATGTTATTTGAAAGTGATTTCACCCTAATTGATTCTTACATCCCAGTTAATACTAAGTAATAACTTTGCATTAGATAATTTCAATGAAATAAAATATAAAGGCGCACACCCCATATATTTATATGTGTTTAGGTATAGTTTTGAGGGCCATATTAAGAAACTATTATAGAATTTATTCTAGTGGAAGTTTTACATGATTCAATGACTGTGAAAAAACTTGCAGTTTTTTATAAAGTTAGGTATATATCTACTTTGTGATCCTGCAGTTCTATACTTATATACTGACCCAAAAGAAATAAGAACGTGTTCCAAAAAGATGTGTTCAGGACAGTGTAGAGCAGCTTTAAAAATTTTTAAGTGGATTCGAACAGATAGCTAAAATCAGGAGAATAACTGAACAATAATGGTGTTTTCATATAACAAAGCACTCTTCAGAAATCCTGAGAAATGACACAAGAATGTCTCTCAAAAACATTGGGCTAAATTCATTATGCTAATTGAATGAAGGTAAAAGTAAGCAAACCAAACAGAGAAATCAAACAGTGGTTGTCCGTGGGCTGTGAGAATGGAAGAGGAGGGGACAAGAGGAAGCTTTCTGGGGTGATGGAGATGCTCTCTGTCCCGATTGGGATGGTGGCTACATGAGTTTATATATTTGCCAAAACTCACTGAAATGCACATGCAAGATCTGTGCACACGAGATATGTAAATTTACCTCACTAAAAACAGATTTAAACAACTGACTTTTAAATTGTGTTACTCTTTTCTCTAAAAGGTATATGTATTGGCAATACTAAAACACTAGGTAACTTTAAAAACAAAACTATTCTTTTCCATTAATCCAAACTTTTTTGTTCTCTAGCCTAAAAGTACAAATTAAAATAACATCATTAAATGTCAATGTGCCATTTTATTGTGTGGTTACTGGATTTCACATATTTTTGCCAGAAGCAGTGTTTTTAAGAGTACAAATTATTCTCATTTTTAATAGGGCTTCTTGTAAATAGTATTATAATATACATTATAAACTATCATTAAAATATAATATATATAAATATAATAACAAATATAATAACTTATGAATATTATAAATACCATAACAAACACTACTTATTGTTTTTACTTCAATTATTGACACAACTAGAGCAGCATATATTATATTTATTTTTTATGATTTTAAAATGGGTCTAAGTAATAAAATATAAAACATCAATATAGACCCTTTAAATAATGGTATCATTATATTTTTTTCAGTGCCACTTAAAATCATCCATAGTCTCAATTTGGTCCACTTTGTAATTGTGACCAGTGCTTTAAATTTCAGGATAGGTGATTAGGACCAAAGACACTGGTCCTTAAACTTATAAAACAGATTGTTTTTAGCAGAAAGGGAAAGAATGATTTCACTTTATCAGTACCAGGTTCTCTATACTCTGCCATTGCCTACAGATGAAGTCTGGGGAATAACAATTAAACTTGTAAACACAGCATGAGGTTTCAAGACATTATTTTCCTTAAAATAGACATCACTATCATACCAACAGTTCTATGATATGAAAGAGAACTTATTTGAATTACTTTGAGTATTAAAAACAAAATTATGATATTTTTATTCAAAATATTTGATATATCATAATTTTAATAGTCCAGCTAATTTTTATTGTACATTTCTAAGCTCTCATTAAAAATAAGATCATCGGGCAAAAAATTAGAAAAAATAAACAAAAACATTAAGAGGAGAAGCTATATAGAAAGAAATAAGACCTGATAGAATAAAAACGATTTTTATCAAATGTGGATGATTTTACAACATTTATATATACATATATATATAATGTGTGTGTATATGATAACTAAATTGTAAGGTGCAAAAGAGAGTAACCCTTAAGAACAGATTATGATAGCAATTGCATTCTCCAAAAATTTAATGACTTCCACATCCCACAATATCATTAAGATCATTCTAAATTTCTTATTCTTAGGAAGCTTATCATAAGTTCTGTCTGTCACAATTTCAATGAAGTCATCATCATACCCACAAAAGCAAGCCAGCTAGTGTGAAGCAATAGGTTTTTGTCATCTTTAAACAAAATTATCTTTAGCTTTAGTACTGATATCACCACTCATTTTTATCTATGAAAGTGAATTTAAAATTAATTTTATAAAGCATATAGCCAAATATTTGGATGATTCAGCCCTGCCATATCTAGTATGTTTTCTTTAAACGAAGTGACTGTTTTTCATGAGGTCTGTATTCCTGGGAAGGACCAAAGTATGTGCCCTATTTACATTTAAATTGCATGTACGGTTGATTTCCTACAGTTCTAGCAACTATTATCATGTTTTAAGGCAGAGTATTTCATCTTGTTAGAAACTGATATTTCTAGTGAACCGTTCTGTCTGAGAATTTTGTGTAGTTTCTCACACTTTACCATGAAATAGTACCAGTGTATAAAATAACACTTTGATTTTTTGGAGAACATTATGCATTGTTTACTGCAAGTGTCTTCCCATTTTATGTTAACATCAAGAAATAGATGAAGGAAAGAAAACTGAAAGTCAGGTATTCGTCATGAAAGTCACTCTTCTTGGTAAATTTTTAACTTAGCTTTTTAACGTCAGTGTGAGATATGATTCTTATTCCAGGCGCCGCATTACCATCTGAGTGCACTGTTTACCCAATCAGTGTTGGAAACCATTAACAGTAATGCTGACTGGTAGCTGAGGGAGCTTCTTTAATGGATATGGGTTGTCCATTCTAAACCTCATACTAAAGACAGCTCTTCGGGTGGCAAGTGACCCACCCTTGAGACTCAGAGGTCTGTTCGGCATTTCCAAACATGGTGCTAAGGTGGTGCCTTTAATGATGCTGTGATATTATTGCACCGTGCTAAAAAAAAGGTGCCTTTCTAATATTAGTGAAAATTTAATTTACATAAGGATTTTTGATTTACTTGTATGCTTAATATAAGACAGGTGCTGGGAAAAAAAGAAAGGAAGATTTCAATCTAGTCTGTCCCTCAAACCTCTTTTGAAAAATAAAGTGATTAGGTCACATTAGTGGAGATATTTGAATTTGGCATCATTCACTTTTTAGTGTAAAATGGTATTTTTATTTTTCAGTAATTTGGGGGAAGTTATGATTATCTTATGAGTTCAGTTATATTGTAGATGGTAGTATTATTGCACATGATTCATTGAAAGATATTTAAATAATTTTAACATCTTGGAAGTGAAAACCGTTAATATTATGTAAATGCAGTGTTCATCAAGTAACAACTGTGATTAAATAACAGACCATGGACCATAGAGTTACACAACTGTTTTCTGATGTATTAAGGTATAAAGGGAAACAATAGAGAAATTGGTTAAGAAAATGAACTTAGAAATAAAACCGACTGATTTTGTGTTCAAGGGTAACAATTCTTACTATGTAACCTTGATCAAGCATGCTATCCTCTCTGTGTTTCAATGTGTACATCTATAAAATAAATAATTGTAACCAACTATTAAGGTTGCTTTAAAGACTAAATTAAATAATAGGGGGAATTATGATATAAAGCATAGTACCCAGGGGCCATAAATAATTATTAAAGAAAACACATGTATTCTTGTATCCCTCAATACTTTAAAAGAGTAAGCTTCATATCCATTTCACTAGATAGTTTTTAGACATCTAGTACATAAATAGTGCTCCTTACTATTAAAAAGAATAAAATTTATATTCATATATCATTATAGTTTTTAGACAGTTGTATAGCTTAGATTAACCCTAATAATTTAATATAGTAACTGATGTTCTTAAAAATTAAATTATACTTTAGAAATGTCCTTAGGAGACATTTATCCTTTCAAGATTCCTGGAAACATCTACATAAGGAAAGCAGGAATAAGTCCACATGTTTCCTTGCTAATTTCTTCTTTCCTTGCACTACTACCCCACTATCACACACACACATACACACACACGTACACACACACACACACACACTCTGTCTCTCTCTCTCTCTCTTTCTCTCTCTCTTTCCCTCTCCCTGTTCCACAAAGGAGATCTCGACATTCACTTTATGTTCTGACAGCCATTAGGAATTGTGAAGATGGGGAGGCAATAATGAAAACTTACTTGGGAACTTTGACAGCCCTATGCCAAATAAGATAGCTCTACACGTTAGAGCCTGAAACTCAGAGTGTTTAGTGTGACCCTATCCATGCCAGCTGTTCCAGTTATCTATTAGATTCGTAAATTCTCACCTACTCAAATGCCTTACCCCAGCAATTTTTCCTTCTCTGGAAATTTAATCTTCCCCTCTCTCCTGAATCATTCCAATCAGCATACAACACAGGAAAAAATGTCTGCATTACAAAAATAAACACTCTCCCTTTATACCATGTCTTCATCCGGCTACTTTCCATTCTTCCACTCCCTTGTAAATCACCCCTGTCTGCCTCAAACCCCCCTGCTCTTGTTCCCTTTGAATACTCAGCAATCAACCGATGTGTTCTCCACTCACTGAAACTGCCATCAGAATCAGCCACGACCGTCACATTGCTAAAGTCAGTGATCAATTTTCACTCTTCATCTTACCCTTCCTATCAGCAGCACTTGATACTGTTGATTGCTGTCTCCTATTGAATCGTTTTTTAAAAATTTGTCTTTATGCAATCCAGACCTCTTGCTTTTTTTCTACCTCTTTGGCTACTTATTTCAGCCTCTTTTGCTGGTTCATCTTTTCTCCCCTACATCCTGTTACACTTCTGTCCATCAACATCTTCCCTTCATTATTGGCACTCACTTGCTAGATGACCTCGTGTCTTCTAATGTGACTTCTGTATTGATGAATCCCAAATTTTATCTCTTCAGATGATTGTATTCTGTGAACTCCATAATTGTATGGATGGTTATATATGCAACATTTTGACTGGATGCCCAAAGAAGTCTTAACATGTCCCAAACTTAACTCTTGACCCTCTTCCTTTGGTTTTCTCCAATTTGTGTATATAAATATTTGCATTTGATTGGAAAAAAGTTTATCTCAGAGTACTACTTATGGGTTTGAAATTTCTAAAGATCTAATTGCTTTTAATTTGTAAATGCCAATGATCTATTCTAATAACAATTGCCATTTTTATTATAATCCCTAGTTTTCCTTTAAAAAAAGAGAAAAAATCTAGTCCAAAAAAATTAAATACATATATTATTTTATAAATTGTGAAAGACTTTTACACAGACTATTTTATTTGATCTTCCCTAAAACATTAAAGATTGGAAGAAAAACACTTTTAACTTACTCTTATTTTTTAATAACATTAGGAGACTAAGAAGCTACATGACTTATCCAGGGTCACTAGCTTTCTGTCTGTGGAAAGAGTATAAAAAATTTTATTTAAATTTTAGTTTGATGCTTTTCCAATAACAAGTAGTTCCATCTATTTGAATGAAGAATGCATAGGAATTTCAGAAGCTTCACAAAATTCTCATAAAGTTTAATGCAAAACGCTCACACACGTGTCATCTCGTTCTCTAGTTTTTAATTCTCTTGCCTTCTTCCATTTGTATATTCCTGCATCGAAGCTTGCTACATCAATTACTGGAGTGTGATCTAGTAACACGTAGGGTCATTACTCACTCCATGAACTGCTTTAAAAATGATTGCTTCATGGTGAACGTTTTCTTTTCTGAATAAATGTTAGAAGCTGCTTGTCAAGTTCCATAAAAAATCCTGTTGGGACTGCAATTCGTTTTACACTAAAATTTGTATTTTAATTTGTAGAGATATGACAGTTTCTTCTCAACCAGAAAATGGTCTATTTCTCCATTTCTCCAAGCATTTGGGCATGTCTTTTGGTAGGTTTTTAAAATAATTTTTATAGTTTTTATGATATCAAATAGCTTCACATATTTTATGTTAGGCTTAGTACGCCCTTCCTTTTTTTTTGAATCTTGATTGTTGTAGTGAATGGGGCTATGTTTTGTCACATTAACCAATTAGTTTTGCTCTACCAGTTAATTTTCTTAAAAATGTTAGGTAGACAGCCCTGGGTGGTGTGGCTTGGTGGATTGAGTGCTGGCCTGCAAACCAAAGGGTTGCTGGTTCAATTCCCAGTCAGGGCACATGCCTGGGTTGCAGGCTAGGTCCCTGGTGGGGGGCACGTGAGAGGCAACCATGCATTGATGTTTCTCTCCCTCTCTTTCCTCCTCCCTTCTCTCGCTCTAAAAAGAAATAAGTAAAATCTTAAAAAAAAACCTAATTATTAAAAAAATTTAGGTAGACAATTTTAACACAAACAAAAAATGGCTTTGTCTCCTTTCTTGCTTTTCTTTTTATTGATTGATTGATTTTAAAAAGAGAGAGATTGATTTATTGTTCCACTTATTTATGCATTTATTGACTGATTCTTGTATGTGCCCTGACCAGGGATTGAACCTGTAGACTTGGCATATCAAGGGTAATACTCTAATCAACTGAGCTACCAGAGTTTTATTTTTTCTTTGCTTTAGGGTATTGTCTTAATTGTTTACTTCAGTTATATAGTACCAGTAGCATCATTGTGTATTCCAGACTTTAATAAGATATTTTTAATATTGTATCATTATGTGTGATAGTCTCTGGGTTTCTGGTAGATAAATTTTATCAAGTTAAATACAATCCTTCAATATCTTTTAATCTTTTCCTCATAATTTTCAATTTTCATATCATTTTCTTTTTTTTTAATTACTTTATTGTTGTTCACATATCATTTTCATTGTACTGTATTCTAGGAGAATGCTTCAACCCAATTTCATAACTTATTAATTTGATTTTCAACTGTGTGTAATCTACTATTCTGCCCTGTTAATTTTGGTTTTAATTTTATAAGTAATGATTTTATTAGCCAAGAAATCTTTATTTTTTCTTTTTTATAGCAACTTACACCTAATTTTTAAAAGTAGGTTTCCTGGAATCTCTGTATATATTCTAATTATACTTATATTAATAATTTCATTTCTTTTTACTTAACATTTTCATTCGCTTTGGATTTTTTTTTTTTTTAGTTTGGTGCTTTTGTTTTTTACAATATTAGTTTTCCCAAAATGTTGATGATTTTAGTTGTTGTTATCTTTATCATTGAGTGCCTAAATGGTAAATATTGTGTTCTCAGACTAAGCAAAATGTCTTTATGAGAGTGAATGCAGATTCTCATTGTGAGAGCATTCTTGACGGATTCTCTCAATATCAATAGTGCCTACCCACTCTGCTCTTTGAGATGTTGAGTCAGCAGGTAACTTCTCTGGGCTTCAGTTTCTCATCATTAAAATGAAAATAGCACCTATCTTTCAGTAAAGAAGCAATATAAAGAACATTATTAAGTAAACATGGAGGTAAAAACCTGATACATGGAAAGAACAAGGAAAGATTGAATTCCAGTCTTCTAAAACAGAAAAGCAACTACATTATTGGGATAAATAGTGAAAGCATTTCTTCTTTGAGGAAATGGCACAAGAGCTGAGATGCTGTAGGGCACTGCGAACCTCCTGCCAGTCTCTGGCCTTCACGCCTAGGATTTAAAGAATCACCCTCCAATTGCACTGAAGAAACTGTAGGGTTTCGTTTCTTTATTTGCTTTATTTATTTTTGTTTGTTTTGGTGAACAATTACACATGCTTACAATGTACTAAGCACTGTTCTAAATACCTTAAATGAACTAAAGTGTCTCTGGTTCGTTTCCCAGTCAAGGCACATGCCTGGGTTGTGGGCCAGGTGCCCGGTAGGGGACGTGTGAGAGGCAACCACACATTGATGTTTCTCTCCCTCTCTTTCTCCTTCCCTTCCCTCTCTCTAAAAATAAATAATTAAAATCTTTAAAAATATTTTAAAAATTGTTTTAAATAAATAAATAAATACCTTAAATGTATTAACTTTTTTAATCATTATAATATCCATGTGATGTAGGAGGTATTGTTGACTGTAACTTACAGAGGAGGGAACTAAAGTAGAGAGGAATTCAGACACTTGACCAAAATCACCTTTTAGTTAGTGACTATAGGATGTTATCCACTATACTCATATCATCTGGCCAGATTGTGAAATGGGATATTTATATATCACTTGAGCCAACTAATTAATTATCTACACATGTGTGTTTTCCCTAGACTCTGCTGACTGTACATATACCATATTCATCACAGTATCCACAGAATATAGTTCAAAGAATAGTAGTAAATATTCTTTGAAAAAATGCCTACTCAGATAAGGACTCTGTGATAAAGAGAGTAGATTGATTTCATACATTACTTTGAACTTTCAAAGAAATATTGCTAAAATTGTAAGTAAGATGTAAAAAAAAACATTACCAACAGAGAGAGTGAGAAAATAAAAATAAGATGCAAAAGAGAAAAATAATATTTGTGAACAGCAATTTATTCAGTGTGCCAGAAAATGTTGGTAGCTAACATCCTGCATGTGAGCAAAAGAGTAGGGGGAGGTGGAAAACCAGGGGTCCAGTCCATGTCCATCACACTCCCCAGGTATGTCCCAGAAAACAGAGAGCTGATATCTTAGACACAGGGTGGCTTATCGATTGAAAAACTGAATACATTGAAAGTTTCCAGAAGTTAGGCCTCTAGATTGGTAAGCCATTCTCACACTCAGACACCTGGCATTGAGCCACATCTACAGAAGACTGGGTAATTGTTCGCTAAAGGGTTTGCATGAGAGGTTTGAGAGTAAGGGAGGGTTTAGTTAAAGTTCCCCTGTGACCAGTGAGTATCAGAATCCAGACTTATCACCCCATCCTGCAGATAAGGGATTTCTCATTGGTAATTTAATCTGTCCGAGGGGGCACGCAAAGAGATACTGTCAGGTGTGATTCCCTTAAACTTGGCCCAGACCCTCTATAGATAAGGCCATCACTTCCTAAGCTTCTCCTGTAGACAGATCCAGAAATTCGCATTTCCTTTTTCTTACCTCATTCTTCAATATAAAGAACCAAGAAGTGTCAGATTTTGAGAAATGGTTCGTATATGAAAGACAGAGACCAAAACAAACTAACAGACAGATAGAGCTCAATGAAAATTGTGATTCTTTCAAGGGGAGGGGTGAAAATTAAAAATAAGTCCGTGACACATTCAAAGATATTGAAAGAAAAAACATTGTATTATAAAATTTAAACAGTATTTACACTTTATAAAAATTATTTATATGATTAGTTATATATATTTCATATACAGGGTGGGGCAAATGTAGTTTTACAGTTGTAAGTACACAAAATATAGTTTATTCTCTTACTATTTATTAATTATTGTACTATTTTCCATACTGACAACTGTAAACCTTTGTTCTACCCTGAAAATTTAAATGTGTTAACAGAAAAAAATCAGTGGAAGATTTAGATGATAAATCTGTAGAAAACTCATGGAGTTGAACAGAAAGAAAATAAAGTTTAAAAGTGTATTGAAGACACTGGTGAATGAGAAGATCTGTCCAAAGCGTTGATGGGATATTATCACATTTTTTAAAACATATAATAAAACAGAATACTTTAATCTCACATTAGTATCTTGCATAAGGCATAACACAGCCTTCTCCAAAAGTCATTTTTCAACATAGAATGACTCATTCAGTGGTTACTGATTCAAATGACTATCTTTCATTTAACATACAGGCTTCCCTGTAAAATCCACTTTCAGATGTTTACAAGGCATGAAATGTCTTTCACATTATCGTACTCTCCTTCATTGGGTGCACTTGAGAAAATGCAACGAGGCATGCTAAATCATCGCATTGTGCTGCATTTTCCTGTGTGCTAGTCCACGCTGATTCCCTCACTATTGGAAGTCACTGACAGTGATGAAGAAAATCCTGTTTCTTTCCCATGTGCAAAGCGCAATTTGAAGAAGTCTGAAATGTTGACGCGTAATGAATTATAGTGCTGATTTAAGAACTATCCTCACTCTTGATCGTCTGATAAATAATAGTTACAACCACAAATCTTCACTGAGTGCTTGCTATAGGCCAAGCACTACTCTAAAATGTTTTAGATGCGTTAACTGAATTCTCACCCCAAGATATGAGTAGTGTTATTACCATTTTAGAAGTGAAGAATAAGTGGCACAGAGAGCTTAAGTAATTAGCTAAAAAAAGGTTTGAAATTGCGTAGTTATAGATGACATAGACATAGAATAGATATAGACATATTTGTAAGCACTATAAAACTTCTGATATGTTTGAAAATAATGTGTCTATTCCACAACCCTGTGATGTGTTACTTTTTGTACATTTATTCCACTATTGAACTTTTAGTTTTTCCTGTATATGTTCAGTTTAATATCTTTGGGGGAGCCAAGTTAAATTTTTCAAATGAGTGTTCATTTTAAATTAATACTATATATAATACTATATATATAATACCATATATATGATACCATATATATGCATGTGTGTGTGCGCGCGCGCCCTTGCGGTCTTGCACACTGCTACACTTCCAATGATTCAATAAACTAATTTTCAGTATGATTCTGCAAACTAATAAAACTATTTAAAATAAATATTAGACTTCCTCTTAGCTCCAAGTGTGAACAAATAATTTGTTTTAAAAGCTAGTACTTATTCGTGTTAATATTAGTGAGGGGCCGATTATGACGCTACCCTCCCTCGGGGTTAAGCTGGAAAATATGAAAACAATACACGGAACTCCAAGGTACTTTTCCTAATGCTTACATTTACAATATAGTGTTTTCAAAGTAATAGATATTTTAAGTCTGAAGGATTTCCTCTTATTATAAAAATTATTACTTTATAAAGAAAAACTCAAAAAATTGTTAATAATAAACAATGTCACATTGGTTATTGGTTATTTGAACAGTAAAATAATGCTTTTCAAAACTGCCTTGATCTTAGTATTTTTCTCAATGTTTATTTTTCTAAATCAATTCTTACATTGGATTTCACATATAAATAATTGCTAGTGTTGACCCATTTCAGTAAAATCTAGTGCTTATATATGTATTTTTAAAACTAAAGGAAAGCTTTATTCTCTAAAACCAGCTATTGAAAAAAATAGAAAAAAATAACAGCTCTCGGATGGCCACAGTTTTAAGCATTCACACACACACACACACACACATAACAGTGGTACTGAAGTTGCTAGATTTGTGAGTTATCAAGGGAGAACAATTCATGAAGAAGTCAGTATTGATTACAGCTCTGTAGAAATAGACAAAAATAAAAGTCTCAAACATTGTGTCTAGTGGTTCATTGATCTTAATGCATATAGCCAAGAAAAAATATTAACAAGGGGTTCCCACAAATGAAATGTCAACTTACAAGTTATTCCTCCGTTTACAATTAATAAAAAAATCATTACATTATCTGAAATAAGGGTCTTAAAAGACTCCTGTGTATGAATAACAGCTCCCCAAACAATTTTTTCACAGCACAAACAGCAACAAGAAATGAATCATCCATTTCACAGAAGTCTCCACATCAGATAATAGTAAGACTGATGATTTGGTGAATGTTCTCGGTTCACTACTTTATTGGAACAAGTTTTATTTCAAAGACAAGTGTGCCTTTTATTTTTCACCATCTGTTCAGGAACAGGAAAGTTTTTCCCTTCTTATCTCTCTGAGAGTCTTTCCATCAGGAGCAATTTTCAAAGCTAAGCACTAGAATTCCACTCATACCAAAAGAAACAAGCAGACCCAAGAAAGTAAAACTGAAATATGAAAGATAAAAAGAACATAAGGTAGTTCTAATAAACAGTTTGAAGTCTGAAGTTTTATTCAAAAAATCCATTTTAATCAAGTATGTGTACATTGTTTTCAAGTAAAACCACCACCCATTCTGTAGTTAAAATTTTTATTCTGATTATTATTACTTATGATGTTGACCTTACTTGATGTGTTAGTTATTGGGGATTGGTATGTAAAAAATATTTTTAAATGACAATTGCATTTAATTCACTAAAGTCATTCTACTAATATACCTCAGACTGGCAGAAAATTTTTTCAGCTGTCGGATCTGAGGCAAATCAAAGATACACCTCAAGTCACAACCCCTTTCCAGGTTCAGGTCCCCGGACATGATGGTTTGTTTTAAGGGGACTGGCCTTTCTCAAAGGTAGTCTCCCAGTGCACCCCTGAGATGCCTGAACTTGATGCCTAGTGTGTAATACTGGTCCCATTGTATGTCTTAAAACCACAAGCTCTAATACTTACTGGTTGTGGGCATGGGTATCTTGACTATGTGCAGAAAGTTAATCAATCAAAAGAAAGAGACAAGGATGAAACCGAACACAGAGCCCCTTGTTCCATTGCTTCATGATATCCAGCAGTATCTACACTCATGTACTTTATTTCTGTAAGTTTGCTTTTTATGTTACCGTGAAAACCTTATTGTAAGTAGGCTAATTAAAGTCATTTATTACTACATGCAAATCATTCCACTATAGAACCAGCAAATACTTATTTAGTATTTACGTGTAAAAAATTGTTATAATTTTGTAGTTATAAAACTTTGGGGAATTATAACATTATTATCCCTAAAAAATAAGTATTAAAGTATTGAAGTGTTTTCTTCTTGTTTTCAGTACAATTAACTATAAGAATGGGATGTATTTTCAAGGAATTCAGTCAGTGAATAATTTAGATTGTGATTAATTCAGATTAACCAGTAGTTATTCATCAGAGTAATTACTATATTCAATTTAATTACAAATGAAAATAAAAGTAACCTTAGAAAGCTATATATTTTTGTAAGCTACATGATATAATAAGCAACAGGAAGAAATGGAGTGTAAAAACAATCATTCTTGAGTCTATTCTTTTATCTGTTAAGTACTGGCTTCGTTATCTCCCAGAATGTGTTGTTCAATTTGCTGACCTCAGTTGTAAATCAGCCCAAATCTGGGGACATGCAGACAGAGGAAGTGGCCTTTTGCCCTGCTTTGACTTTAACCAGTGAAGCGCATTGGGCAGATCACTGAACCTTTTGGGCATCAGTGTCTTTATCTGTTAATCAAGAAGACTCTCTGAACTCATTTCTAGACTATTTCTCTAAATAACTTTGAGTATATTCAGGAAAAAATATTCTTCACTGTTTTTATGTTAGTCTATTGTCAGTTAAAATATTTTTGGGACATGTCACTTACCACTTAGTTTACAACTGACTTTTCTTTCTATTTTTATCCTTTGGACTTCTCTTTCTGCCCTTGGTGACAGCAGCTTCTGCAGAATGTCATGTCTTCACAGAGATGGATATATCTCTTAGCATCGTCACTAGATTTGTTAATAAATTAACCTCTGACCTCAGACAAGGGGATTGTCAGTAAGAAACCAAACTAATAAATAATATAATGGGTAGGGATATTTGCTGTATATACTATAATATATAACATACAATACATGTGATAAATATGTGTATATTATATATATTTTATATATATAAAAAACCCATTGGAATTAATATTGGTTGTCTCAATAACGAAGTTTACTTTATGAATTGTGCTCAATAAATATGTTACTTCAGGAGTGAAATGTTAAGTGAACAAGTTCAAATGACCTCTTGTTTTTGGTTTCTTGGGTGTTTCTTTAGTTGTTTCTATGCCTTTGGGAAACATACTGAGCTTAAAGTTGTCAATTTCAGTGCCATAATGTCTGGCCATGAATTGTTTGAAATGGACTGTTTTGTGGTCTTCAAAGACCTGATAGATAAGAAAGATTAAGATGTAGGAATTATAATCAATACACATGTTTGGGTTTTTTTTTTTTACAAGTATTTTTAAACTTTGCAAAAATGGCTAAGATATCTAAACCTATTTTTTATTTATTTATATATTTTTAAAAGATTTTATTTTTATTTATTTTTTAGAGAGAGGGGAAGGGAGGGAGACAGAGAGGGAGAGAAACAGCAATGTATGGTTGCTCCTCACATGGCCCTCACTGGGGACCTGGCCTGCAACCCAGGCATGTGCCCTGACTGGGAATTGAACCAGGATCCTTTGGTTTCCAGCCCGCACTCAATCCACTGAGCTACACCAGCCAGGGCTCTAAACCTATTTTTTAAAAAAAGCCTACTCCATACTCTAAAAACTACATTTCATGATATATTTTGAATACTGCATTATTAAATATGGTTAAATTTAAAAATAGTAACATCCCAAAACATTTATTTTATATATTTAGCATTAATCTGTTCAGTGACTTTTTGAAAAACAGAGATTGCAAACTGTTACTATTTCTATGAGGAGCTCAGTAAGATCTGTGTGACCTATGATGGGTTTTATGTGTTCCTTAAACCTTTTGAAAGTGTTTCAATATAAAAAATTACAAAATGCACAATATACAAGGGGCCAATTTAACAATGCACATAAAACTCCTTTATCTTAGTAATTATTTTTGTCCTCAGTATCTAACATATCCTATGCAATAAAAATATTAGTTGAATATCTTAAAAGTAAGGAAAATTCTGCAACTTTATAAGAATGTGAAACCTGGGATATTCAGTTGCAAAAGATAGCATACATTATGAATGAAAGAGAAACAAATGAAGAGCATACTCTCAAAATAGCTACAATTGAATAGCTAGGGAAGAAATGCAGAGACAGAAAGGATCATGCATTTGCAGTGATATGAGGTGAAGACAGGGACTGTGTTCTCTGAGAGTCCAAAATAGCAAACCTGGGCTACGTTGCAGGAGCGATTTCTCAAAAGGTTTTCATTGGGATCTAATGCTTAATGCAGCCCTTCTCTTCCAGCCTCCCATTCTGTGTAGTCTGGTCTGTGATGCCTAGTAGCAAAGCAGTTGATCTGACTTGCACTTCTTACTTCATTTAATGAAACGAGACAGTGTGTTCATTTATTTCATTCAATAAATATTGATTGTAAAGCTAATAGGTTCTACGTGCTTTACTAACATTAAATAAGACTAAGTTCCTGCAGAAAAATAGAACATTTGTCAAAAGTGGAAACAGTTACCTGAAATAGTAGACAGGTACTAGGAAAAAACTCATAGTCTTCATAGGTGAAGGGATTTCCTGTTCCTTATCCTCAAGTGGATATGAAGAGTGTCTTTTTCCGTAAATGTATACTACCGTAATTAAAAAGAACATAAGGTAGTTCTCCAACAAAGCGTCTCCAGGGTTTATAAATTAAAAACGTGGGCTGAGTAACTGTTACAGTTTTAAGAGTATATTTCTCCAGATACATATACATTTCAGGAATTATTACCCATGTCAGAGGTCTTTTTATCAGCCTCATACCACTGAACTTTACTCTTCTTTAAGACACTAGATTTAAGAATTGTTGAGGCAGAGTTTGTGGTCTGGAATTCGGAAATTATTTCTGACTTGTATGGCTTTTTCTCATCTCCACTATAACATGATCTCCAAACCTATCTTTATATAAGTCAGTGGTTCTACAAATGAAGAATGTTTACAGGGTCAAATTCCCCCAACCGTAGTATGCCCTCTTCACTGCCATTTGGCCTTAAGGTCAGCTGCAAAATTTATCTGATTTTCCTTCTCATGTGCTAGGATATGTTTTAATAGAGTTTATCTCCAAGAAGTCAGTCAAGCAACAAGCTTTAGCCCTAGCCTTTGGAGGGAAAGAGAGAGGAAAAATAAAAAAGAACTGGAGAGAACAGCACATAAGATCTAAGTCTCCCCACTAAATAATATTATGAAAGATGTTTCTAGATTTGCAATATGAGAAAAAATGTTAACTCCCATTGTATCCAGGAATATAGGACAAACCATTTAGAAAACTTCTTACTCAAAGTCTAGGGTCTTATTTTGGATCATCTCAATTTATTTTCATAATTTTTAAGCCACGATTCCCATGGCTTTGTTCATGGTGCCCTGTAACTAGTGTGCTCCTGAAAACTCTACTGTTTCTCCCTGCTGAAATCGAGAGTTAAAAAAATGCAGGATGTTCAGATAAATGAAAGATTAAAAGTAATTTAATCACTCAGGGTATAGTTTCATTAACTGTAGCAATTTTATATTAAAATAGAGAATAATATTGCCAATTATACTGAAAGCCCTAATTGTATAGGACATGAAGCAAATAATATAAATAACAATTTTAAAAATAAAAAAATTTGAACTTGTATTAAATCTTTGAAAGGCTACTCACATGGAATTATAGTTGTCACCCTTATCCACTAAATCAGGCAACATTAAATAGAAAAATATCACCTACTTCTAAAGTGGACTGAAAATGGATTCTCTTTTCTGAGGAACGTATATCATACTGGGTAGTTTGGAATGAAATTAGGCAATGTCTATTAAAATTTTAAATATATATATATAATTTATATATATATATATTTTTTTTTTATTTAACATCTTCACTTCTGGAGATCCAAAGCAAAAATAAAGCTCCATGTTTTAAGGACTTTTGTACAAAATGCTTAAAGCAGCATTACTTGTAGTGTTAGAACTATAAACAATGTAAATGCCTTTTACAGGGTAGTAGTTATGATATATACACATCGTGAAATCTACAAGCACAAAAAGAATGAGTTAGAGCTACTCTAATTGACAAAGAAGACTTTCCATAATGCATGGTCAAGTGAGAGAAGAGCAAGAAGTAGAGAAGTCAGTATAAAACTTGTGCAACGTGTGTATTTGTTGTTTTGCATTAGATTATATCGGAATGGAGAGTTTATAAAATGATCAGACTAAGTTGGTAACACTGGCACCGGTCAATTTACTGCCTGATGAGAGAACATTGAAAGAGGAAGTCGGCCTGCTCAGTTGGTGAGAGCATCATCTGAATACATCAAGGTTGTGGGTCTGATCCAGGTCAGGGCACATAAAAGAATCAACAAATAAAAGCATAAATTAGTGAAACAACAGATCAATGTTTCCCTCTTTCTCTCTAAAAATAGAATCTATATCTATATCATCTATCCCCCTGCTTTCTCTTTTAATGATTTATATGATATTGTATTACATGTAGCTAGATAGTAACACTGTTTACAAAGACAAATGTACACTCAGAAACAATTCTATGTATAATGTCATCTCATGTGCCTAAAAGTTTCTATTTTTATGAATATTTTTGAAAAAATAAAAATAGCTTTAAAAATAGCCATCAAAAGTTATCATTGACTTTAAGTTCTTTGTATTTCCTTTCTTATTAAAAATATAATAAAAGATTTGCTCTGTAATTACACTATAAGTTAGAGTTGATGAGATAAATTAAATTAGTATTTTAAAATGATAAAGAGGGGGAAAAGTTTAAACCTTATTGCTTTAGCTTCCTTTATTTTCATATATCACTAAATTCTCCCCCAAAAATTAATTTTAAAACATATGATGCAATTTAAATATATCTGCTATTTTTTAAAACTTGGAGGAATTAAAAAAATGAAGCCATGGTAAGGTGTCTCAGATGTAAAAGCTTCGAATCACTGCCTTAAGTTTCTTTTTTTTTCAATTGATTGATTTTAGAGAGAGAGAAAGACATTGATTTATTGTTCCACTTATTCATACATTCATTGGTTGATTCTTGCATGTGCCCTGACCAGAGATAGAACTCACAGGCTTGGTGCAACGGGACGACGCTCTGCCCAACTGAGCTACCCAGCCAGGGCCCCTGCCTTCCATTTCTAGTCTCATAACATACTCCCAGCAAACACTGGGTGAGAGTGTACAGGCATAAAAGCTAAATAATGTGGAGTTTCTAAATTTACAAATATGTTATGGGGATTTCTTTACATAATTTTTTTTCTACCCAGTGCATGAGGCTTGGGTGAGACATAACAAAATGGAAACTATTAATGGAAAAATGAAGACACAGGATCTTAATGAAAAACCAAAAAACTGTTGATCTTCATTAATTTCTTTGCTTTCTTTGTGGACATATATATTAAGGAATGATATTTCTAAATAAAAGTATAGACATCACCTCATTTTAAGACGCCATTAGGGAACACAAAGCGTCTCCTGGTTACTTGAAATGTCACCCTGTGCATTCTGATGAACACATCCATGTACTGGAGGCGGGAGCACCCCATGTCCAGGGGCACAGAAGCTCCCATCATCGTGACTCTTCCAGACCTTGTCCTGTGTTTCTCTTCCCCTGTCTGTTCATCTGTGTCCTTTCACATAATCCTTTATAACATCATAATAAAGACAGACTAGCATGTGAGTCATTCCAGCAAATTACCTAACTCAAGGGGCAGGTCGTGGAAGCCCGAAGCACAGTCAGTCAGTCAGGGATGCAGGTGACAACTGGGGACTTGCAGTTGGTATCTGAAGTGGGGGCAGTCTCAGGGGCTGAACCCCTCACCTGTGGGATCTGACGCTTGCTGCAAGTCGGTGTGGTCGGCAATGATGAATTGCCTGAGGCGTGGACGACTCGCACGTCTGTGCACACAGGAGGGGGGTTGCTTGCTCTGTTTTCTTAGCCGCATTACACGTCCCCACCTCAGTGAAGGACAAAAGGTGACATTCTGTCACATTCATCCCTAATCATGGGTCTAACTGCGACAGTATGCACGAGAGACTTGCTCTTGTGTCACTGAACTAACACCCCATGCTGACGCCTGTGGTGTGACCGGGTTGCTGTGTTGTCGCTCCATCTGGAACAAAGGATTTACAGAGGCAGGGAGGTTGACACAGCACACCAGGACGTCCTGATTAATTGTGAGCAACAATGCGAAGTGACTAATAATTTGCCACTGATAATATTTAAAGTGCCTACATCTGCAAATCCTCTGCTTTTAACAATCATGAATTATATAATGAGGAATGCATCTCCCACAGGCTAATGCTGTATTTTATGTATGATAAGGTAAGGACAAAATGTTTGAGAACTTCTTCAATGCAAAGTTTTAAGGTGGATTCCTCCCTTTGTTGTATATTCTTGTGGGTACCAAAAGAGCTCCTTGAACAGGGAAGGAGGGCACAGTCAGTATGGTTTCCCAGCACCTGCATCCTGACAAAGGGCTTCCAGGGCAATTGGCCGAATTGAGTGCCTGCTCCCTGTGGTCCTGCTGCTCACACCTGGAAACCTCACAGCGGTGAGCCCTTCACTCAGAGCAGCAAAGCCAGGAGTGCCATTCTTGGAAGACAGGCCCACCTTCCGAAAGGCCTGAAAGTGTAACTCAGCATCACAGCTGTAGAGAACTAGAAGCAATGAACCTTGAATTGGGTGAGAATAAACGCTGGCCCATACGGGTTTTAAATAGTTCGAGGAATGGACGGGGCACTGCCAGCTGCAGAGTGATGCAGAGGTGTGACGCATTGCTATTCTCACTCATTTCTAAGAGCTATTGTGATGAACAAAGGAAAAAGCAAACATAGAGTTATTTATAAACCTAAAATGGGTGGTACAAATAATAATTACCCTAAGATCCTCGGCACATAGATTGTTTCAAGCCAGAGAGAAATGTAAAAATATAACCATGTGATAATTTTCCTTCAATCCATATTATTGGAACTGTGTGTTTTATGTTGAGAATTATGGGTAAGTGCTTTCTTTACATAAATAAAAATAAATTTTAACACCTATTTTAAAAATATGGTTTATTGTTCAGCCATTGCCAATTAGACCATTGGTTTCCAAACTAGGCTGAACAAAGGTTATGCGGGAGGCGTTTTAAAATACACATTTCTAAGCTCATCCCACACTAGTCAATCGGAATTTCTGTGGTTAGAAATTCCTGGGGCATCGCTGAGGCTGGTTTGTTTGTTCTGCTGAGTGCACTAGGCGGGAGATTGTGTTTGGGTATCTCTGAATGACACCATGCACAGCCCAGGATGTATTACAGAGCCGTTTGGGAGTGGGGGCGCCTGCTGATGTTTCTGAAAGTATATCTTTTGATATCCTTAGGTCACCTCCTACTTTTTGTCATTATCACATTGCATCTCCTCTCTCCTGAAATACTGCCATTATCTCTGATTCTACTTTTTTTAAAAATACAAATCATCCTTTTCCTAACTATTTAATATACTAAGCTCTTTTCATCATTATACCTAGCTAACTTTAAAAGGCTTGCATTATAAGTAAGGTTATGAAATAGTAACAAATTAGGAGATAAGTAAAACAATTAGAGAAGAGAAAGTATGACCTTCAATATAATATTATTTTAAGATAATATTCTTATTTACTAAAAAAAATAAGAATTAATAGAAAAGGTGTCTACACTCAGGGAGAATAGATTTTCTCTCATGGAATCCTGGCCACCAAAATTGGATTTTAGTACTATTCTATTTTTAAAACATAGATTATGGGATGTTCTAAGATAAGGGAGAAAGTCATTGAAAATAAATATTTTTATCTCTCCTGCACTATGCCAACTACTTGAGACTTGATTAAATCAAGCTGTGGAAAGCCTGGTCAATTGGCCAAGGTCACGGGGCCTGTGAGGGGTGGACCCTGTGAGGGGCGGAGCCAGGATTTGAATCTGGATCTGACTGACTCCAAGCTCAAATGGGAAACAATTCATTGCAAAAGCTTGGGCTTGTTAAAAAGTAAGTTTTCCAGTTTTCAACTGTGTTCCTTATTAGTTCCATTTTTTAAAATGTGTTATTCCAACCAACAGAATGACTCTTATAAGCTCTTTTTATAAGATTGGACTAATTCTTGTATTGCAGCCGAAATCCTCACTCTGCCTAAAATTATAACCCAAGTCTTTCAATGGATGAATTAATTTATAAATGTGACATATATAAGTATATATGTATTTATATATATATATGTAGATATCACATTGGAATATTATTCAGCCATGAGAAAGAAGGAAATTCTACCATTTGCAACAACATGGATGGAAATTGAGTGTATTGTGCTAACCAGAGATTAGTTGGACAAAGACAAATACTACATATTCTCACTTATATATGGAATCTAAAAAAGCTGAACTCGAATAACAGAGAGTGAAATCTTGGTTGCCATGGGTGAGGAGGGGGTTGGGGGAATGTTGTTTAAGAATACAAACTTTAAACTAGTAGATAAAGAGGTTCTGGAAATCAAATGATTTCCACAGCACAATGATTACAGTCAACAATACCACATTAAAAACTTCAAATTTGCTGAGCTTATATTTTAATTGCTATTATCACACACACAAAAAGAAATAATTACGTGACATGATAGAATTGTTAGCTAAACCTATGGTGGTAATCATATTGCAATATATAAATATACCAAATCAACGCGTTTCATACCTTAAATTTATACAATGTTCTATTTCAATTATATCTTCATCTTAAAATAAGGTGATTGCTTTACTCCCTGTGTTTTTGTTAAGAAAGGAGTTTATTTTTTTCTATGGGACTAAGAAGGGAAAAGAAGAGGCAAAAACAGCAGATATGGTGTGCAAGTAAAAATAAGAGAAATCAGAACATTGGATGACAGAATAATTACAATGTGATGCCTTCTATAACTACCAAGTAGTACTTTTGGAAAAGCACCCTAATTTCATTGGATGCTTGTTGAAAGTGGATATTTTAATCAATTAACATAAAAAATTCTCATTAGTGTTTGATGGGATATAACAGAGGCAGCTACCCACAGACACAGGAGTTCAGCAAAACGCACCATGAGAACGTAAGTTCACGATAATTCACATAAATCAGGATGAGAGCTAGGGTTCACAGAGGCTGCGCAATTGGGCGATTCAAGCTAAATTTACCTCTTCTCCAAAGAGCAGGGACTAGGCAGCTGACTGCTAGATTGCATCCAAACAAATATGAGGAAAATTCATTTGACTGATTCATGTTCAAATCTCAAACAATTAATTCAGCTAATCAAAAGGCTATAACTTTGCCCTGGCTGGTGTGGCTCAGTGGATTGAATGCTGGCCTGCGAACCAAAAGGTCACCCATTCAATTCCCAGCCATGGCACATGCCTGGGTTGTGGGCCAGGTCCCCAGAAGGGGCGTGTGAGAAGCAATCACACATTGATGTTTCTCTCCCTCTCCTTTGCCCTCCTTGCCCCTATCTCTAAAAATAAATAAAATCTTAAAATAAAAGAGGCTATAACTTCAATTTTTTAAGTTAAATTTATGAATACTTTTATTAGAAAACAAATGTTATAAGCTGTCTGGACCACACACAGATTATCAGTATTTTGCCCTTCCCAGCCAGAACTGAAAATAAAGGTCTGGCTTGGAAAGCAATTCAACTGGATAAGTTTCCGAGGACCAGAGGTGCGTGTATAACATGTACGCTGCCGAAATCTGCAGTTGTCACCGTTACTAAGACAGGTCTCACTCACTGGCTGACATTGAGTTACAGAGCAATGAAGCCTGTAAAGGAAAGCACACACAAGTTTTATTGGTACAACGAGAGTAGCACTGCAAACTAATGACTTCTGTCTCTTTGAATTATGGCAGGCAAGGATTTGATCTGCAGGGCGATCTCTTTCCAATAGCCCATCAACATCCCCTCAACTGCCATCAGCATCAGCATCATTTTCCACCCTGCCCTGTAGCTAGACCATCTCTCTGGAGGCCTTCGACTTGGGGATAAGTTTTAACTTTGAAATGTTACAAGGTCTACAATAAATTAAAAACTATGTTTTTACTGGATTTTGCTTTTAGGTAAAATTTTCTAAAAAATAATGATAATAATAATAGCAAATGTAAATTCCAGACTGGTCAGAGACCAAATAAATAAAATTGATACTTAGTACAGCCTCTGTTCCAGCTTCTGTCCCCATCCTCTGCCCTCTGCAAATGAAATGAGGCATCCTGTTTCTCACAATTCAGTGGTGACATGGAGTGCCCACTGGAGTACCCTGATTTTCTTTCTTTTATATTTTTCCCTTCTTTTCCTAAGTTCCTTAACTTCCAATATGATTTGTTTTTCAATCTTTTTCATTGTGATTTCTCAGCTAAACTGTTAAATACTTTAAAATATTTATATATATTTATAAACATAATATATGTATGCCTAATATATATACATAATATAATATAGTACGTAATATATGTATGACATGATATCAAGTTTTATTTATTTTTATTTTGTATAATAATTTTTTAAAGATTTTATTTATTTATTTTTAAAGAGGGGAAGGAAGGAGAAAGAGAGGGAGAGAAACATCAATGTATGGTTGCTTTTCTTGTGTCCCCCACTGGGGGCCTGGCCCTGAACACAGACATGTGCCTTGACTAAGAATCGAACCACCAACCCTTTGGTTTGCAGGCTGGCACTCAATCCACTGAGCCACAGTAACCAGGGCAAATTTTCAAAATAAACTACTTACTTCTGCACTTAACCCTAAAATGGCATTCACATTTAAAATAAACCTTCCAAGCATTCACTCAAATAAGGGCATGGGAATTCTGCCTTCATCCCTGTAGGGAAATAAAAGTCTCATTTACATTAGTGTTAGTCCTATGACACCTACTAGCAAGCCCTCAGCTGTCCTTGTTATGATAAGTAGTTAGTCAATCATTATAAGAAAAGGGAACAAAGGGAATTAGACATTCAGCTTAATAAACTGGGGAGCATAAGCCTATTGTCCTTGCTGATTCTGTGGAAGAGCCTGATTTCGACCAATAAGATTTGGCAAGCCAGCTGGAAGAGGGAGAAAGTGTGGAACGCGGTGAGAACTGGAAGGCTGCCTCCCTGGGCTGGGAGTTCTATCAATCATTTCTCTCTCTCTTATCAGGGGATTATGATAGACACATTACAAGGACCCACACACAGGAGGTTGTAGTGTTGCAAAATAGTTTATTCAGAGGGAAATCTGCCTCTGGGTTTCCAATGTCCCATCTTCCTCTGTCCTGCTGTGGAAAAAGTCCAACCATGTCCTCAGCAAGGCCAAAACAAAAGCCAGTTTCCAGAGTTTCTGCTTCATATTAAAGCTTAGTCCTTTTGGAGCCCATGCAGTCTGTCCCAGGTCCTGGTAGCTGCTAGACCCACGTAGTCACTTGCTCCTGGGTGAGAGAGAATGCCCAGCACACAGGGTGAGTGTGTTACCAGGTGGGTGAGAGAGGGAGCAGAGAGCACTTCTTTGTTCCTCTGGGATTACATAAACTTGAGTTTGGGATGAACTAGATGCTCTTTCAATGGAACCGTTAAAGTTTCCAAGCATTTTGGGCTCCCTGATGGATCCACCCCCTAGCTAATCCATTGTTCCCAGACTAGACGGACAAGCCTCCGTGGTCACACAGCTGCCTCTATGCACAGCTACAATCCAGTACCAGAGGGAGGAGGGAGGAGTGTTAACACCTTGGCAGAGCAATTCTGTAATCCTCTAGGGTGTGAAGCTGTAGCTTCCTGGCAAAGCAAACTAACTCATATTCCCCAGTTTATTAAGCTTGATGTCCAATCCCGTTTGCTTCCTTTTCTCATTGATAATTAGCTAACTACCTACAGTAACACCCGCATTGGAATTCCTGTAACACCTGCACTGGAATTCCTGAGAAGGTCCAGGTTTGTGTGTCACCTGTCCTTGGCAGAAGCCAATCGTGTCACCTTCCTGCTCTGGCTTTCTCTTTCTGTGATCCACTTCTCATGAAGGTGCTGGACAGACACAGCCTCGGGGGTGTTTCTGCAGGGAGTGACCCTGTGAGAATGCTGGATTGGATGTCCAGGGGCTCCCTCTTGGACTACGATGCTGCCCATCCCTGACATTCTATTCATTACCAAGGCCTGGCCTAGGATGCTGAGGTGCTTCCATTCCATAAGGGAATGGAACAGTCCCTCACTCACCCGTGAATAGAGAACCTCCTTCTGTCGGCCCTCAGCCCCCAGTTGCTTAAAAGGAACAGAAAAAAAGAAAAGAAAGAAAATGTAAGAAACCAAATCTCAAAAACAGTTTTCTGACACAGAACAATCCCAATACTTACAAGAGAATAAAAACTCTCTGGAGGGAGTAAAATTAAAAGTAGCTCAACATAATACCCAGGCACCATTTCCCCTTATTATGTAGAGCAATTTCATCCTTGAGCGGAGTGCTGTGGAGGTGGTGCTTCCCTTAAAGATAATCTTCAAACGGTACTGATGCCTTTGCTTTGATAAGACAAACTCTGCATTTTCTTTATCTTCTATATCAATGTTTCAAAAATGTTAAGGCTGTTAAAAGATAAACTGAGGTGAAGTAAACATTTGAACAGTTTATTTGAGTAAAATCAGTTCAAATTTGGAAGTACCAACCAGAAATAGTTAGGAAGACTACACTGATGGGAATTTAAGGGGAGACTTTTATAGAGGAAAGCTAGAAGCAATGTAAGGAAATTTTTGATTGGCTGTAGCTTAAAGCCTGGTTTCACTGTTTGTGATGGGTTGTTTCTGGTGTTTGGATTTCATAATCTTGAGACGTTTATATACAAGCTCTGATTTTGGTTTGCTTACTTAGGCCACATCATGAGAACCAAATCAGCCTAATAGCCTCATTGTTTAATCAATGTAACAAGGCCAAGTATTAGTCAAGACTCAAGTTCAAGGAACTGGGAGTGAACTTCTTTTGCTTTGGCTCCATTTAAAAGGAGGAAGCAAACTACCTACAAGTGGAGACTGAGTTTTGAGTGAACAGTGCAATGCATCACTTTAAAAACGATGCATTTCATGCTTTCATGTCTTCCCAACAAATATAAAAGGCAAATTGTGGATCACAGTTTGCTGATGAGTTCTGAGGTCAGAGTTAGCTTTATCAATGTGAAAATAGAGGTCCTTTGGAGAATGTGCAATTTTTTTCCCTCTTCATGTCCAGGACAACCTTAGCATCCTCCCTTCTTCCAACTTCTCTCTGGCTGTTGCAGCTCTAATAACTAATTAATACTCTTTGGTGCAAAGAAAGCAAGTGCAGTGATTTGTAATTGATAGCGGGCACTAGTCGCTACTCTCTGGCCTCAGCTCTCCCCTTCTCATGGCGCTTGGTTAAGCTGATAATCTCAACTCTGTGTTCTGGTTTAAGGGAAAATTGATTAGCTTTCATTCAAACACAGGCATATATAGAGGATGAACTTCTGTACCTTCATATGGGAACTCTCAAAGATTCACACAGATATGTAGTAATAGCTATGTGGTCACAAAAATAATTTAAATAGCTTGTTGCTTTGTTCTTTTTCTTGCCTTAAAATAATTATGTTATTGAGCCCCTTCAAATTAGTACATTGAAATATTTTGTTCAGAGAAGAGATTTTACTTTCTTTATGCTTCTCGTCATCAGTCTTTCTCATACTGCTCAGATGCACAGGCAGAAGGCTGTAAGGCATTTCGGAGTCCAGTGGGGAACAGCTGAGAACCAGACGCTTTGGTGACATTTAGCTGTCAGAGGACAGAGATTCAATAGAATTAAGTAAAACCAAGGACCTTCTTTTTTATTTTCTTGTAAAGGCTAAAGAAACAGAGAGAAGAACAAGGATAAAGAAAGAGCAAATCTATATATCATCAACCAAAAGCAAAAGGGTTAGTACATTTCAAGTGCTTGAAATGCTTCTTTGAACTTAATGTTTTTGGTTTTTGTTTTTCTCTTGGCTCACATCTAAAATCAGTGTTTGAATCAGTTGATGTAGACCCAAGTAAATTAGGTAATTACCAATGAAAAGAAAGGTATCAGCTGTTTTTTTTTTTTACAAATTTAAGATGTACATTTTTATGTAAATGGTCTAAATATTAATCATGTTTATTGCTGTCATGGACATAGAGCAGAGATAAAATTTGCTTTGTCTTTTTTCTTTAGGCCTAGTGACAAATGAGTTTCAGTTCCAATGTTCTCTTCTCACCACTCATAGCCATAACTAAATGTTTTCAAATGCATTTAAAAATGAATCATATTTTAAGAATATGAACTTTACTAAAGCTTTTAAAATTGGATCTTTGATGCAATTGTGGTCAAGCTACTGGGAAGAACAGTCTGAGATTTTCAAACCAGCAATATGAGAACAAAGAAGGTTTAAACCAATAGAATAAACAGAAAGTTCTCATCATTTATTATGTGAATCAAGTCCAATAATAGAAATTGACTTCCGACCCAGCAGCACTTATTCTGTTTGCAGAACACTGAATGCCAGCCAGTGAGTGTGTGAGGAGTGCTGGAATTGGGAAATCATTTTCCAACTGTTATAGTAACGATTAGTTCAGGCAAGAATCATCAGTGAAAGCTAAGTACAGGACAATATTTTGATGAAAAGTGGACTGAGTGCATGGTCTTAAAGTGTTTCTGCATGAATCATGTGTTAGTTGCATACAAAATATTATAACTATACAGGGGAGAAATTTGATGGCACCTTGACAAAGTGATCAAAGTTAATGTCACCAATGAGGAACAGGCGACAGTGTACACCCACAGATGTGAGGGGGCCAGGAATTCATAACCAAATCTAATTATCAGAAAACACTGGAAAACCCCCCCAAATATATATATTTTTTCAAATAAAGGCAATGTTATTAAAGACAAAGACCCTATGAAGTATTCTATATTATTTTATATATAAGAAGAATAAACATGACTAAGCATACTACCTGATCTTGGACTAGGTCCTGTACTAGAAGGCAAAAAAAGTTATAAAGTACATTAATGGGTTACTTGAAAAATTAGAATACAAATGGTTGATTAAATTATAAGATTTTATGGATGTTAATTTTCCTAAAGTTGATAACTGTACGGTGGTTCTTGTAGAGAATATCTTGATGTTTATGGAATATACATGGACATATTTACAGAGAAAGAGAAATCGAATGGAAAATATAAGTGGATAAAAATGCTAAAAATAGATAAATGCGAGTATCTTTTATCTTATTTCTTAACTTTCCTGTAAATTTGAGATCATTTTCAAGTAAAATGTTATCATTGGCTAAAAAGCTACATGTATTGGGATATAAATACACACAGATACATACATACATTTGGCTCTATGTTTATTTTTTATTTTCTCTCGATACCAAATCAGTGTGGTCCAGATTACAGTCACTACAGAGACGCCTGTTTCCATTCACGTTAGAAAAATCTGGCCAAGAGATAACACAGTCTAAGGGCATAAACACCTTGAAGGAATACGCAATCACAGCAAGTAAAATTGTCAGAGATTCTGCGTATAACATGGCGTCTGATGCTAAAAGTCTAATGGGTGAACAAGAGCTATTAACAAAAATGTAAAGCAGCTCTTCCTTGAAATCTCCCTGGGACCCACCCCAGCCATCCTTCTTTGGGAAGGCTTTGACCGTGGAGCACAGGGAAGAATGACAATGTCCTCTGTCCTCTCTAGACACAAGGACACGCTGTGGCTTGAACTGCTTAAGTCATAACAGACTCAGGGAACAACAGGGCTGTAAAGACAAGAGGAGATGTCTTGTGCCCAGTAGATGACTGGAAAAAAGAAAAAGTGCTGTGTATCATGGGATCATTCACAGGACCGCTGACCACACTTGCTTAAAACACCCACCGAAACTCCCAAAACTAAGATCTCGGGGGAATAAGATCCATTCATTGCCAGAGCTGCAATCCCATTTAGTACCCACAGCCCGATGATTTCTTGGGAAGCTTACTACATGCAACTAAATGTAAAATCTATGTCCACACACTTTCCTACGAGAAAAGCAAACCATCACTCCAACGGAGAGGCAGACCCAAACTATCCATATACACTAAAGCAGATTTTCTTAAAACATTTTTTGATATTCATACATACAAAGGCCTCAAAGCAGAACAAAAAATCAATGTAAGCTAGGAGGAGAAGGCAAGTCTCCTGCTTTTGCAATCAAACGTTCTGCCTGGAGAGCGCTGCTTTCAGGAACATAAATAAAAAACAATGAAACGTATTCATCACAGAGATGCTCTTCCCCACTTCTCCTTTATCAACCACACTACAGCGGACACTGAACAGGGCGCTGTGTGCTCCACCAGAGATCACACCAATACCCACTGAAAAGAAAGAACAAGAACTCGCTAGATTTTAATTAACACTCTGTGGAAGAACTTTCGAAAGATCTTTCCTAGTCAAGGACTGTTTAGGGAATGAAAAAGAAGGAAGATTGGAGAAACAGAGGTGGACTCAGGGTAGGTAGGTTAAAAAAAATATTGAGAGAATAGATTATCCGAGGGGAAGAAAAAAAAGGGAAAAGAAGGGGGAAAAGGTCTTAAGGAAAGAATTTACTACGCCTCTGCTTTTGTGGAATTGATTTTTGAGTCATATTCCATCCAGACTGTCCATTGCAAACAAACAAACAAAAAAAGAAAAACACTGAAGTTTTGGAAAGAGGTGTTTCTCTGGATAGCAGAAGGTATTTTTTAATTTTCCCATTAAAAAATAATGAAGCAGCAAGGTGAGAGTTTGTTTGCCAAAGACTCATTGCATTTATAAAAAAGCAAAAGGTCGTTTCCTAAGTTTCTCCAGTGATGAACAAAGCACACATATGTGTATTTAGAAGTGAAATGTGTGCTTTTTTGTGAGTTCAAGTTACAAAAACAGTAACTTAAACCCCACTGCTCAAAAGCTTTGACTTATGAAAAAATAATGTTGTTTTTTCCTTAGAAGCTAAGGCTTAAAGATATTTATAAAGAAATGTAAAAAACAAGTATTGGATTAAAATTTTATATGATATCAGTTTTGTGATGGACCATTTTACCTTGAAGATACCCTAAAGCAGACAGGTTTCAATAAACTTGAAACGTCCCCTTGCGTTGTTTACACGAGGATGGGTTCACTCTGCTTTCATCTGCCCACCCTGTCGGCAGAGGGGTTCATGCAGGTGCCTTTCTGTCGGAGGTGTCTCTTCAGCCGTGGGAAGCTGTTAGTAGCCACTTACTGTTACACAAAATGGCAGAGAAAGTTAGTTTAGCACCAGGGAGAAGAACGGAACAGAGCAGATCGATGAGCAAAGATGAGATGGAAAGGGGTCCCCCATTGCTCCTAACACCACTGTCCTCAGCTGCCTTCTGTTCACGATGTTCAGCTGAGATGTGGGGTGTTCCAGAGTCCTCCCCTAAATAGTTCATCTCTGCTCACTTGGGTTTCCAATGCATGACACAGATGTCTTACCTAACAGAGCCACTGTAAAAATGTCTGAGTTTAGGAGATGGTATGGGTTCAGTTTTATCCCCCCAAAAGATACACTCGAGTCCTAATCCCCAGAGCCTGTGAATGCGATGTTATTCGGAAATAGGGTCTTTGAAACAGTTCCGAGGAGTATGGGCACTAATCCGGTGGCTGGTGTCGGTGTAAGATGAGGGAAATTGAAACACAGACACACAGAGAAGAGAATGTCATGTGAAGATATTGGAAAGGAGTCTCAGAGGGAAGACAGCATGCAAACACAGAGGCAGGGGCTTGGAGGGATACATCTATCAGCTGAGACTGTCAGTCGTCGCTGGCCTTTGCCAGGAGCTGGGAGAGAGGCATGGAACAGAGGCCTCTCAGAGCTTCCTGGAGAAACCAGCAGCTCCGACACCTTGACTTTGGCCATCTAGCCTCCAGCCTGTGAGAGAATACATTTCAGCAGGGTAAGCCACCCAATTTGTGCAACTTCATTAAAACAGCCGATGGAAACTATTCAGGAGACACTAGTGTGCTGGGTTTTTGGAGCTGGGAATAATGAAGCTAAAAGTTAAAGCGACAGGCTTAAACCAAAGTCAAATGCCTGTCCGTTGAGGCTGTGTGCTGGGATATTTCTTTCATGCCGCGTAATTCTCACAATAGAGAAATTCTAATTGAATTTAATATATCTTATAATATCCTGTGATTGACCTCCTGCTTCTAGGTAATAACTAGTTTATCTCTATTTTAATCAATCCACTCTACAAAGAATAAGAGGTAAAACCTTTATTAAAAGTGAAGGTGTTAAGCAGGAAAGATGTAACGTAAAGTACTGTCACCATTACATCTGACATTTTGTGAAATCTCAAGGTACTACTCAGCAGTGATAATATTATATGCACCACTGCCTAAGCTGTCACTTTGTTAAGCCACTTTACAAATATACCAGGCCTCACTGAATCTTTAAGGGTTTTTTTTTAACTCTGGCTTTCTGATAGATTTTGAATTTTATTAAAGAAAGTTCTACTTTTTCATAAGAATACAGGCACTTTGATAGCCATTGTGAGTGATATCGAGAGAAAGAACAATCATTTCTCACATGCAAGTTATATGCCAAGCATTGTGATAAACACTTTTATTGTATCTTTACATGTAGTTTATGTTGTCCGTATTATTATTTCCAGTTTAAAAAGAAACTGAGCCTCAGAGAGGGTGGATCACTGGCCGTAAGTCATGTGGGTTGTAAGTAGCAGAGCTGGGTGGGATGCCTGGGACCACCCTCCTGAGCTGGCTTGTCACTTGCAATCAAGATGAGAACTTAATGCACAGGCTTCCCACCCATGAAGGAAATGAAAGAAAATGTAGGTTTAAGAAGAAAAAAGACATGCCAGAAACATAAGAAAGTATCCTAGGATTAGACTCGCTCTTTTTAAGGTTCCTGGGAAATAGCAGACGAGACAGGATTAATGTTTAAACAAAGGTGATGGCATAGCACAAGATCAGAGGAAAATGTGGCTCTTCCCCTGGCTCAGCAGTAAATTAATGAAAGGATCATCACAAGGACGACGAGGTGAATCACAGGATGATTTAATAAAGAGTTCCCTGAGACTGTTGTCTTCCTTCTTTCTGGAAAAGGAATGGGTGGTAGCCATTGCATTTCATCTTAAATGGAAAAGACTGGGACCTTCTCTACAAAGGAAGTAGGCTACCTGTGCAGGGGGGCCTGTAGTGAAGACAGCGGACCCAAGAAAGAAGCAGAGACGGGCAGAACACTGGTTCTCTCTGGTGCAAAGAGACGGAAACACAAGAGTTTCGCCCCCGGACAAAGCCCCCCTTACTGGGCCCTATGGAGGTCCCCATATGGTCTGCATGCTCCTGTGATAGGTGCCATGTTGTGACACAATCCCTTTTGGACTGAAGGACTCATTTTCCCTAGGCTGGGAGTGTTACCTAAGACAAGGCTTCAGTTGATTACACTTTTAGGGAATCTCATTAAGATAAAGACAGCTGTTCACCAAAGTCACGTTGGCTTCTGCCAGCAGTCTATCACCACTGTTAACTGATGTATGAAAATATATAGACTCGACCTGTTCAACCACCTTGGGCAATCATGCAGGGCTTGTCCAGTTTGGAACTCCTGGTGGGATCGGCAGAAGCTTTGTCAACATATCATGCCCCAACCTCTCCCTATACACAAACCTTTTGCTTTCCTTCCCCAGCAGGAGTTTTTCCTTGGACAAATCACCAGTAAACATTCTTGTGCTTACTTAAATGTTGAGGCAGCTTTCTGAGAAGCCTAACCCATACCCCTCTCTAACCCCATGCCCTACAGGAGATATTTCTATGTGGTCAATATACCTGGGACTCCTGGTTATTCTCTCATTCAAAGAAGAGGCACATTGGAAAACTAAGACTTCTTAACAGTGTGGAAAATCATTATGAGCCACATCACACTAACCAACTATTTCCATTCATCAATGTACATCCACAACTATGAAAACCAACAGATATTGGAGAAAAAGCAACTCTGTGAAACACCATTATGAGAAACTACCAGAACAGTAGAGGCCAAAAGAAATAGCTGAATTAGATCCAGATGCACTCTTTCAAAGCATGTCATTCAGAGACTGAGAAAGGTATTTCACCTATCAATGGAAATAGTATAAGCAAAGGTAAGAAAATTATTTCTTAAAAATTTGATATATGATTTCTGAGGTTATAAAAGAAATTCTGATTTTAAAGACTAAATTTTAAAAAGGAAACTGAAAAATCACACCTAGAAAATTAAGACCACAAAAAATTGAAAAATCTAGAAATATGAAGAGTTGTGGAAGGATAAGAAATTGTCAGAGAGAAAATAGAAACGATGGAAGGAACTAATAATTAAAAATTACAGACAAAATTTTTCCCAAGCTGAAGAAAGTTATAAGTTTTTACTAGGAAAAGAAAAGCCTCTCAAAATGATTCCTGGAGAGATTATTATGAACTTTCAATACTCTGATATAAAACAGAAAGGTACAAATGCTTTGGGAGAAAAAGCTCTCCAGGAGGGCTGTCTAATACAAAGACTGGATAATTCGGTCAGTGAGCAATGAACTTGGATTGATGGTGTTGGGCCACTGAGAGTTGGGGTTTGTCTCTGTTAACAGCTGGTATTATTTTGACATAAAACTAGATAAATTTGATAAGACAAGTAACAAAGACTTAAGTAGGTTACTAATATAATAAAAACAAGCATTAAGTTTAAAAATATGACTACTACTAATAATAGTGATAGTGATGATGGTCATACTACTACTAATAACAATAATGGCAACATCCAAAGGCAGAAGAGGACTGTGAGGTTTGTAAATGTGTTAAATTTCTCATCATAATAGCAGGGGAGGGGTTGAAGGTGAAGAGATACTATATGAATTTGAGAAATTAGGAAACAGGTGAAAAGCTATAACTGTTTGCATGACGGTAATAAAGACCATAAAATCTGAAGACTGTTCACACTGTGGTCTCTCAAGAGCACATTTGGCAGTAAAACAGTATTGCTGTCCATTTCACTCTTTGTACAGTCTAACATCCCTTTTGCCATGTGCATCATTACTGTTAAAATGTAAACACATTTATTCCATTTCCTTTAGAAAGTAATGGGCACCATTCGGTGGCACACTGTCCTGCATCCTGTAGATAAACCGAAGGAAGCAGCACTGTGCGCGCATAACGATAACCTTAATGTATTGGCAGGAGTGAGTGAAGTAAGATGCCCAATGGTGTATGTAAAGTGAGCCCAACTGTGTAAATACATTTGTGCAAATAAACATACCTATGTACAAAAGGAGTAGACATGGAGAGAGGAAAGAAAGAGAGAGACAGACAGACAGACAGACAGAGAGAATGGGGAGGTAACGCGAGAAGGTACAAAGCCTCTCCCAGGGCTGAATGGAAATGAGAACAGCAGCGATGACTGTAGTAGAGAGGCATTGTCCAAGGTTTCTAGAGTCACAATCATTTATTCCCTGGGTTTGGAATTTCCTGGGTGTGGCTGTTAGTGTCAAACAAGTAAATTTCAAGTTTCTTTAATGAAAATCATAAACTACCATACTTTTACGTGCTACCATACTCAAAAGCACCACATGTTTTGAATCTCCAGGAATTGGCTGGCTGACATTTTCTTCAGGGGAAAACCTATATTTAAATATGTACCTTTTTAACAAATACGATTGTTTGTTTGGAGTTTTACTTGAAATAGCATAACACAAGATTAAAAAAAAAAATTCGCCCGGCTGGTGTAGCTCAGTGGATTGAGCGCGGGCTGGGAACCAGAGGGTCCCAGTTTGATTCCCAGTCGGGGCACATGCCTGGGTTGTGGGCCAGGTCCCCGGTGAGGGCCATGTGAGAGGCAACCATATATTGCTCTTTCTCCCTCCCTTCTCCTCTCTCTGAAAATAAATAAATAAAATCTTTAAAAAAAAAAATTCGAGTTGGCATATTGCAATTGTGATTCAATTTAAAATTAATGGTATCCAAAATTCTTACCAGAAATATCCCTTTTACTCTTTTTGATGGCACTTGAACGTAATTTAGTTTCAGTCAGCCAAATTTCTCATCTTTCTGTAAACAGGCAACAACACTATATGTAGGCTGTTTTGCTATTGTTTTGTTTTATTTTGTTTTCTCCCCAGGGAAATTCTGAAAAGACTTGGTGATATCGTTGGTCAAAACATAATTGATAATGTTATGGCCAGTAAACTGAAGCCACACATACAGTATATGTATACCTTTACACCTTTATTTTCTCCTTACAAGCAACTGAAGGTCACTGACAAAAAGAAAAAAAAAACGAACAAACGTGAGTTTGAATAATGCTTTTTACTCATGTGATACAATGCTTTAGGCTGTGAAATAGACTGGCATTTCAGCAGTAGTCCAGGAAGGCTTGCTGGACAGGAACTCTGTATCTAGGGTGCTCAGCAAGCAATTTTGAACCACTTTGCAGAGAACAGCGTGCTAGGAACGATCATATACCTGCAGAAGCCCGAGGTCATGTAGCAATTTATAACACGCAAATCCTCCATTTCTCCAACATATGTTCACTGGCAGAAGGGTGGAAAAGCTGTCATCAGCGTGTGTTATCGTGGGGACACGATGTCCCCTAATTCACTGATGGAAGCTTCTAGAAGCAATATACCAGATAAAGGCAGTGTGTTGTTTAGGAGATGGATGTAATAGGATGCCAGTGTGACCACAGCAGTGTCCCTGCCTGACATGATACCAACTGCTGTGTAGTGAGCTCTGATGCAGATGTCACCTCTGTCATTTTGAGCAGTCCCATCATGTCATTTCCGAGTCACCCTTCACATCCACAGCAGAACACAGTCACCAACAAAACGGGTCTGGAAGCCTGCAAACTCCCTGACAATGGAATTGCTCTCGCTGAAATTGATCCTGCCCAGCTCTGTGTGCCCGGTGAGGAAAGACCCTCTGTCGTAGGTCTCTGATGAAAGATTGGACACAGAAGAGCATCCACAGCAGTGCTTCTGGGAGGAAGTGGGACATTTGCCGTGACAAAAAGGAAAAGGAATGGGGAAGACCCAAGAGCCTCAGGGATGTATCGCGACAGTCTTTGCTTCCGGGAAGCATAGGCACAGGCAGGTAAGCCCGGAGTGTAGAAATTGAGGTGTAAATTTTATAGGAATTTCAGCCCATGACTCAGTTATGGAGTAGGACAGTCAGCCCCACCATTAGACTTAGGGAACTGCAGCCCATCACCAAAGCCCCTCTCCCACTCTTTCTCTCTCTTCAGCAAAGAAAGTAAAACTTAGTTCAACTCAGCATTTGTCCCATGCTTGCTGTATGCCTGACAACGTGCAAGGGAGCATGACAATGCAAAATCAGACTGACAGGCTTCCTTCCTTAGGGACTTGAGTAATTTTGAAATGACATGATCCATGAAATGTTTGGAGAAAGATAGAAGACAGGATATAATCAAATGTCACCGAATGTATTAGAGGAAGTAAGTGCCTGGCAGGTTAGGGAAGGTGGAGATCAAATTCTGGACCCTGTGGAAAAAATAAGAATAAAAAAGAGGAGGCGGGCCGGGAAATGCACCAGGAAGGAGAAGAAAGATCCAGGAAGACAGGAAATAGCACACAATCTATTTAGGAGACACATTTTCATAGAGGAGGTGGTGAGGACCCTGATGCCCCATGTATCCTGTGGGACGGAAAAGGAGATGCTTTCCCTGCCAATCTGGTCACTGGGAATGCTAGTCGTAATGCTTAAGGCTTGATGTACACCGGTCCGGCCACTGAAGAGTCTGCTGATCACAAAGAATGTCACTAATGAGTAGTCTGGAGAATTGTGCAGAGTTAGAGCATGGCAGGTTCTATTTTACAGACGAAAAAGCTGAGGCAAAGCTTTTCAAATGGGCTGATGCTGCTTATTCGTCTTCCCAACTGAAGGCAGCAAGATCATTGGTGAGGAATCAGGCGTCTTCCCTTAAACTTGGAATGCAATATTTTTTTGCAACCACAGAAGCCCAAAGAAAAGATGGGCTGCACAGAAGTGAACCCAAACTTTGCAATAAAATAAGGGCAGTTTAATAAAAAAAATCATCTTAATTATAAGCTCGGGCTTAAGTAGGTGTAAGAAGGGTATCAAAGCAAATGTGACCCCTCCCCTTCCTCATGACAGGTAGCTGTGCACATCCCATGCCACAGCTGGGACAGAGGACACCTGCTGTGCTTTCTACAATAAGAAAAACAATCTGCCTCATTATAAACAGGAGCTCGTTCGTCTTCATTTCCATTTTTCCAGGTTTTATTTTGGTCTATGGGTCTGACATGAACTGGCCCTTAGCTGTTTCTCAAACTGCATCATCCACTCCCTGATGCCCTCTGCCTCACTCCCTGTGTTTTAGTCACAGGGGTATGCTGTCCCTGAAACATTCTCAGCTCCTCGTCTCCTTAAGGCCTTTACACTTTCCGTTCTTTCTTTGCAGATGCGTTTCCATTAGATATTTGTATGGCTTACTCTCTCATTTTATTCAAGGCTCTGGCAAACATCATCCATTTCAACAACTCCTCATTAGTGACTTTCTCTAAATTGCTCTCCCCCTCCGTCATTCTTTAACCCTTTATTCTGCTTTATTGTTCTTGATAGCATTTATTAATAACCAATGCTGTATTTTGCATTCCTTGTTTCTCATCTGACTTCTTTAGATGCCGAAAGGTTGAGGATTTTGTCTCCTATCTTAACCATTCAGTCCTCATTGCCTAGAATGGTAGCTGATACTAGAATGACAGGCACTAATACAGATGTTTGAAAGAGCGGAAGATGAGTGAATCAGGCTGAACCACATCTACCGGTTTGCATTCTTCTTGATCCACACCTAATTGGCCTAGGAGACTATGTCATACCAGAGGAAATGCACTAATTGGGAAGCATTCTCCATCTCTTAGTCTTAATTGTTAAAAGATCAGTCATTATAGTGCAAAGACTCTCTGACGTCAACAACTATAATTCTATTGCTCTAATGATTTACATCTTAATTGCTCTTGTGCTAATTTATGCAATGTAGGGCCCTCGGAAAATGTGCTCTGTTGATATATTCCATAAAAGATCTTGCATGATTTGAATGAGGTCGGATAGCTTTCCTTTACTTTAAGAAAAGAAAAAGTTATCTTGCTCTGGAAGATTATGCACTACTTTAGAAAAATGAATTCTGGTCACTTATTCTCAAATTCCCTGGACTGAGCAAGTAGATTAAATTTAGTCTAGTACCTTGCATCAAGATGCAAACCATAAGGTTGCTTTTTATTTATGTTGCTTTTGTAACGACTACATGCACAGGTTGCATCTTATCAGCTCAGTGTATTGATAGACATTAAAATACCAGAGAGCTTTAAAAATACCACACTAGCAATGCCCAGCCCTTCCTTCCAAGGGCTCTGGTTTCATTAGTGCGGGTGAAGTCGGGCATGGCCATTTTTAAAGCTCCACCTATTGATTCTAATGTGGAGCCAGGATTGTAGACCAATGGTCTGGCTCATCGACAAATTATGACCATGTATCAGGAGGCCGAACTCAGGAAAGATGTGACTCAGGCCTGGCTGCAAGTATGGGGACAAGCCGAAGTGAGGAGAGGAAGGTTTCAGAAAGACGGGACATAAACCAGTGGCCCTGGTGGAGGGCAAGGGCACACTAGTCAGTCCTGGACTGCTTTGGGTTATAGTTCTAAGCCTCTGAGAAAACGGATTCTTCTCAGGCTGACAGAAAGCTGACTAGGGACCCCTATTCCTTAAGTCCTGAACACAGTCAGTGCTCTCCTCTGGTTGCTAAGCGGCCCATGCTTTCACGCCAGCCTTGCTTTCTGTGAAGGTGCCAGCAGCCTTGGTTTCTGTGAAGGTGCCAGCAGCCTTCAGTTTTGAAAAGTCTCCATGGCTATTTTGACATGGAGTTTCACAGTATGCTTATGAATTCAGGGACCCAAATGGCACACCCAAGGGTGTTTTCTATTGTACATCTGCCTGTTCTCCAGATCCCTCTGTCTCTAGAGTTGGAGTAGAAGAATGATCCAGGCTACAGTTTTCGTTCTGGTTTCTGGGTTGTCTCAGCCTTAAACCATGTTGACTATGACAAAATAATTTTAACCTACCAGTAGAAAAGTATTCTTGTATGTTTACAACTTATGAATTTTTTCTCTTGTATTTCTTCTTTTTATTTAACTACTTAACTATAGTCACTATGTTCACAAACACATACACACACACACACACACACACACACACACACAGAGTCTGTCCAGAAGGTATCCAGCCATGTAATATGAAAAATAGAGACATTTACTGAAGAAGATACAAGATACAAGAAACGTTGTACACAGGACAATGATGTTTCAGTCCCCCTCAAAGTAGGAACCTTGGGGCCTTACACAGTTCTCCCAATTGCCATCAGCTGTCCCTTTGTATTTTCCTAAATCTCATTGAAAGTCTGAAGTCTCTTCCCTTTCAAAGGTGATTTTAGTTTTGGAAAAAGCCAAAAGTTGCAGGGTGCCACAACTGGGCTGTAGGAGGGCTGAGTCACCTGGGTGATTTGATGTTTCGCCAAAAAACTCTGCATGAGATGTGATGCATGAGGGCTGTGTTGTTGTGATGAAGCTGCCAATCACATTGCCCATAGCTGTAGCCTTCTGAACCATCCCCATTACACAGAAGAATGTTTGAACTTAATGAGATGCTGATTTGTTGCTCTACTAGCTCAGTCATTTTGAATGTGGTGGCCACACAGTACACATGCTCACTCAACAGTGTCTACCATCCCCACTGACTAGTACAGTGAAGTCATCATTGTTCAAGCATGCATATTCCAGTCCACTCTCCTTGGCTGCTAGGTTACATCAATATTGTTCTAACCATTCCCATTATGTCAACAATATCTGGACTTTCTCTGGACAGACCTCATTGTATATTTAACTACTTAACTTTAGTCACTATATGTATATTGGTTTTTTATATATGTGTAAAACTTTTTCTTTCTTTCTTTTTTTAAAGAGAGGGAGAGAAACATCAATGTGTGGTTGCTTCTTGTGTGCCCCCCAACCGGGGACCTGGCCTGCAATCCAGGCATGTGCCCTGACTGGGAATCAAACTGGTGACCCTTCGATTTGTAGTACGGCACTCAACCTACTGAGCCACACCAGCCAGGACTATATATATTATATATATATATATATATATATATATATATATATATATATATATATCTGTATATCTACATCTATATATATCCACACACATATACATATTTGTGTGCATATATATAACTTTTTATATGAAACTTATGTAAGGAAATTATTGCCTTGGAAAGTAATCTCAAAATCAAAAACAAACAGTGGAAGAGTATTAAAGTGTCTATGGAAGAATAAATTATTAAAAGCTCTTTACCAATTAGGACACTAGATAAAATTACCACATAATAGGCATCCGTGGTATTATAAACATATATCTAGTCATTGTCCTTAGTTCCTGGTGTAGAGCTTCAGTGAGTCTTGGAAATTCCTCAGTGATAGGAGTGTCTTAGGCTACTGGGGCAATTCATAGTTGGGCTTTGCCTACCCGGCTTCTGGGTGGAGATTTATCATCAGAAACCAACCATGTGAGTGAAGTGTTGTCGCTGTGGGCCAGCCTGGCCTCAGGGAGGGCATGTGGGCTGGAGATTAAGTTCAAGTGCCTGAGCAAGTACCAGTCATGCCTGGGTCATGAAACCTCCATTAAAAATTCTGAACTCAGGGCTCATAGGAGCTTCCTGGTTGGCAGACCTGCCAATGAACCCGGACAGTGAACAGGTGAATGGTACACCATGACCCTTTAGGAACAAAAGCTTCTGTGCACAGCCCATATGCAATTCTTTATCTGGCTGTTTATTTGTATCCTTTATAATAAAATAGTAATCATAAGTATGGGAGTGGGCAAAAGTAGGTTTGCAGTTGTGAGTATGTGAAACACAGAGTTTCATTCTAGTATTATTATTTATTATTATATTATTCATTTATATTACAACTGTAAACCTACTGTTGCCCAGCCCTCTATATTGCTTTCCTGAGTACTGAGTCATTGACAAATTATTGAACCTGAGTGGCCAACAGGAAGCTCCAAATTCATAGCTGGCTGGGCAGAAGTGCAGGTGGCTTGGGGACATCCAAGACTCGCTGCTAGCATCTAAAGTGGGACCAGTGTTGTGTGACTTTGCTCTTGACCAGTGGGTATGTGCCAGGTAGTTACCATCAGAATGAACTGAGCTGTAGGACACCCAGTTGGTGTTAGAGAATTGATTTCAGATGTAGCATTCTAATCAAGAATTGCCTGTGAACAGAAGTATTTACACAAATATTCTTTTCTTTTTTATTGTATATTTCCCATTACCATTTAGTCCTGCTATTTCCGCTCCGTGTTGGAGTGCAATCACCCCACTGTTGTCCATGAGTCCATTTGTTTCTTTGCTCAATCCCTCCACCCCTTAAACTCCCCTAACCCCCGTACCTGTCATCCTGCTCTCCATCTATGAGTCTGTCTCTATTTTGCTTGTTAGTTCAGTTTGTTCATTAGATTCCACATATGAGTGAAATCATAAAGTAATTGTTTTTCTCTAACTGGCTTATTTCACTTAGCATAATCTTCTCCTGGTCCATCTATACTGTTACAAAACTGTTACAGAATGGACCCATGGTTGGGGAGGGGGCAAGATACTGTTACCGAATGGACCCTCCTCTCCAGGGGTCCCTCTGTACTAGGTTTGCCTTGCCCTCTGCCAGAGAATTATGGCTATCAATTGCAGAGTTTGGTGAAAAGGAAAGGAACTATTCAAAAGTTATTCCGACTTAGAGTAATGACTTAATGTCTTCCTTAAAATCCCAAGTCTCTTAAAACCCACAGTCCTTCCTTCCCCCCTTTGCTCAGTTAGGGGTACCACATCTTAGGAAAAGAAATAGAAGTCTGTGGCTCAGGTAGCCCCAGTTCTTCCCAATAATCCATGCTCAGCTGGCAGGCCTCCCAAGGTTCCCAGCACCGTCAGCTGTGTCATCAGGATCTTAATCCAAACCCACGTGGCACCTCCTCATGGCCCATGAGCAAGAGTCATTTCACCCCTTCCCTTCCCGCAGCATCTCTCCTGCATTCTTCCAAACTGCTGAGAGCTCTGCATTGCTGCTACACCTTGCTTTCCAGCTTTCTATGCCATGTGGCAAAGGGAGCCACAAAACCTTGTGGTTCTGCCCCAAAATGTGTGTTTCCCCCAACCTCAAGACTGTGTGGTTCTGACTCACAGGGCTGCCGTGCCTGAATTTAAATTCCAGTGCCAATCTTCCTCTGTAGCCTCATTTCTGACTCCTTCTACAATTGGCTACATCTGCCAGCATTCCCGTATTATTTTCCGGCTTTTCTGGGCTGCCTTAGTTAAGTCCGGGCAGGCGTGGCCCTGTGGCATGGAGCCAACCATCTCTAAGCTCTTGCGCAGGCTCTGTAACCAGGGGGAGTTTCCTCCCAGTTAAGTCCTGGGTCAAAGTCACTCCCATCTCCTTGGCTCAAAGCAAGGCCACAGCTACTTAGCATATCTATGAAACCAGTCAAAAGTTATAGATATGTAAAATGACCGTTTTTATGGTTACTTGCAAAACTGTTGATATGCAAAATAACTCTCAATGGCCCTGCTCCATTTGTCCCATCCCCCAGTTCAGACGTATGCAGGTGAGGTCATCTATATATTTTTAATATTTCCTGGACACCCCGAGTTCTGGACCCCATTACAAATCCCTCTTTGGGGGGGGACCCTGGCTGCACCTTGTTACAAAAAGGTAAGATGCTCTTTTTTATGTCTGAGTAGTATTCTAGGTGTATTATCTCCTCATCTACTGATGGACACTTAGGATGCTTCCATATCTTGGCAATTGTAAATAGCACTGCCATGAATATAGGGGTGCTATGTTTCTCCAAGTTAGTGTTTTGGGTTCCTTCAGATACATTCCCAGACGGGGGCATCACTGGGTCAAAAGGCAGGTCCATTTTTAATTTTTGAGGTATCTCCACACTGCTTTCCACAGTGGCTGCACCAATCTGCATTCTCACCAACAGTGCAAAAGGGTTCCCCTTTCTCCACATCCTTGTCAGCACTTATTGTTTGTTGATTTTTTGATAATAGTCCTTCTGACTGGTGTGAGGTGATATCTCACTGTGGTTTTAATTTGCATCTCTCTGATGATTAGTGACTTTGAGCATCTTTCCGTGTGTCTATTGGCCGCCTGCATGTCCTCTTTGAAGCAGTGTCTACTCAGGGCCTTGGCTCATTTAGTAATTGGGTTATTTATTTTTGTACTGTTGAGTTTTGTAAGTTTTCTATAAATTTTGGATATTAATCCCTTGTCAGATGTATTGGTGAATATGTTCTTCCATTTTCTGGGTTGTCTTCTTATTCTGTTGATGTTTTCCTTTGCTGTGCACAAACATTTTAGTTTGATATAGTCCCATTTGTTTATTTTTTCCTTTTGTTTCCCTTGTCCAGGGAGATACAGCTGAAAAAATATTGCTATGAGCAGTGCCTAAGATTTTGCTACCTATATTTTCCTCTACAATTTTTATGGGTTTAAGTCTAATATTTAAGTATTTAATCCATTTTGAATTTATTCTCATGTGTGGTGTAAGAAGGTGGTCTAGTTTCATTTTTCTGCACTTATCTGTCCAAATTTCCTAATACCATTTATTGAATAAATTATCTTTAGCCCATTGTATGTGCTTGCTTGCTTCTTCTGTTGAATGCTAATTGACTATAAAGGTGTGGTCTGGGCTGTCTATTCTGTTCCATTGATCCATGTGTAATATTTAGTCTTTTATTCATAGCCAATAACTTTTGATTTAATCACTATTATAATATATTAAAATACTTCTTTCAAAAATAAGGACCATATTTAACATTATAATAGCAATGGAATCTGAAGATATTGGCCAAAAATGACAGATTAAATATTTGTGTACATATTTATACTTTATAGTTAAATTTTCTATTACGATGCTACATTCTGACATTAATTCTCTGACACCATCTGGGTGTCATGCAATTCATTTGTTTATTTCTTCCTGATCCAAAATTAAATTAATGTGTTGCATAGGTTGACGAAAGGAGAAGAGCTGTTATGAATTATTTATATTTTCTAAAACTCAAGGCCATTGAAAAACTACATTTTAAATGTTTTAAATTTGTTATGACGTTTTCTTTAAGCATTTTTTCTCTTTTTATGATGAAGTCTATGGTCACATTTTATAATAAATAACTTGAAACTCTTGAAAATAAAATATAAAGAATACCATTGGAAATTTTGAAGGATAAATGCATGAAATGCAAACTCTCATTTTCTTATTCATTATCTTTCTCTTAAACATCCTCCTTCTCTGCCCTGACTCCTGCACAAGAAAGATTTGGCGCAGATGGAAAAAGAAAGCCAAAACAGAGGCTTACAAAGAAAGTTCTGTGGTTCCAGGAGTCCGGGGGCAAAGCTAATAATGACCATTTCAAATGGGTTGATTAGAAATTGCCTATTTTTTAAAAAAGAAGGAAAACAGCGTTAACAGCCCATTTCTTAAAAGCACTCATAAAATCCTGAGATGATAAAGAAACACACACACACACACACACACACATTCATCGTGGAGAAGTAATTAAAAACATTTGTTAATGAATTCGAGCTAAGGATTAGAAATATTTTGAAATAGGCTCTTTCTCAAATGACAAAATTGGGTTTTGAGAATATTGAGAGGCAGCATAGTGTTTAGGTTGTAAAACATACGTTTTGAAATAAAACACTTTAAGCACCTTAGCTGTGTGGATCTGGGTGAGTTAGTTAACCCACCTATAAAAAATTGGGGTCTTGTGATAGCTGCCCTGAAGGTCCATGACAATATGAAACATGCAGCCCCTCACTGGCACCTGAGAAAGACGGCTAATTTGTTCTGAATTACTCTAGACCAGGAGTCTGGGGTATCAATAAGGTGTGAGAACAATATTTAAAGAAAAGAAGCTAGATTGTTACAAAAGGTTGTATAGACCCTGGATTGGATACCTTTCATCTTTCCAAATATGGAAGCAAAGGTGGAGTTGGTTTAAAATGACTCTTCACCTGTTAACCTTGACTTCCTAATAAACTCCATGCCTCTCTGAGCTTCAACACATATGTTCATGCTTGTCCAGGTTTACCCAAGAAGATGCTAAAAATTCACTCTGCTGCATAGTCACCATGAAGAAAATGAAGCTCCTTTCTACTTCTGATTTTCTGGGGGAAACATGTCAAAGTAAGAGAGGTAGGAGAAAACCCACCATGTCTCATCCAATGTTTCTCTGTATATTTCAATCCATGCAGTAAAGAACCTTTGAGACTATTTCATTGGGCTTGTAAGAGAAACATGAAAAATTATAGCCACCCATTTATGTGGTTCAGCAGTTCCTCATCTATTTGTCTTTGAACAGGGCCTGAAGACACCTCGGGCCCAAGAAGTAGGTATATAGCGCTAAGTTGAATTTGAGTAAGTGTTTGAAACAGTATCTTTTGACATTTCCTAAACTATCAGACATTAGAACAAAGCTGATGAAAGCCTCCTGAAAAATAGTCACTACCCACTCATTGTAGTGGCTATGTTTAGAGGAGTAATTATGGCTACTGATTTACATATTAAAATAATTGATCACTTCTTGAAATTATTACTTTCCAAGACAAACAAATGTTTGGCTCTTGTTTATAAAGTTTTTTTTTCATAGTCTGACTTCTTGTAAAAACATTTCAAAATTACACAAAATATTTCTTCGGGTGATTCATGATTCTCAATCCCATAAAGACTTAGTCTAGAAAGGCTTCTGTGAATTAGCTTTCATGGCATTTGCCAAGTAAATGAATCTGAAGGTAAAAGTCAGTTAATAATGATTCTAAGAAGCAAGCTGAACAAATCTGGGTTCCAACCTCCTTTTAATTGCTTTGCAGTTTATTCTCTTAGTTGTGTTCAGCTAAAAACACCATCAGCTTTGGTAGCACAAAATAGTGAATCTTCCTTTCCCTGACTTAATCTTTCTTAAACTATTCTCACAACACAGTGTCACAGACAGGATTTTTTGGACAATTTTCACAGATGAATAAGTGCATCTTCTAGGTTGGGTTAAACAGCTTTGTACCTGAACTTAACCTTCTAAATCTTCACAGTCACTTTCTGTCTGTAATGAAGAGAAGGCCCTGTCACATGGGAAAGCCGTGGCATGAACGATACTAGCAATCCCGCTCACCATGCAAATTCAGTTTCTAAGTACACAAAAATATTTTGATGAGGATTTTATTTAGTTTTCCTTAAGAAGAGTGTTTTTTAAAAATCCATGCCATGTCTTCTGTTTTATTTCTTTATTCATGTGACAACATATGTTGATATATCTGTGTTTAAATGAGTTCAATAGAATCCTCTGTTAGCAAATTGGAATGAATTGTAAGTCTCTTGGATTTCTGAGAGATTTCAGTCCAGTTAGATGGCAGAATATACTAGAAATGTTGAGCTGAATTGACATATATCTTGCTGTAACTCCAGCACACCCGAACACCTCACTTCTGGATACTTTGTCTTCAATGTTATAATTTTCTGACTTACTGTAAGCATATTACTCACAATAAAACACAATGACATAAACCAGGACTACAGAATGAGGCAGGAGAGGCCAGGGACACATTAACCACATGTGAGGTGCAGGGTGACCTGGCAGAAAGTGCTTGAGAATCGATGACTTGGTAGCTCTTGGTTCTGTCACTTATCAGTTGCAAGGCTTCAGGCTAGTGACTTGTATGCTTTTGCGGTCTCTCTTCCACCAACATGTGAATCAGAATACAGAATACAGGAGTTGGATGGTTGCTCTGAAGATCGGATGTGATTTTTAACAATATTTGCTATAATTTGTTTCTCTTGTTTGTCTAGGCACTGCTATTACATCAATTAATTTTCACAACATCCATATAGATGGCTCTTGGTATCAGTCCAATTTTACAGATAAAGCACTTGAGGTATATATATGTGTATATATATATATATATCTTATATAGTAGTATTGCTCCAGTTTCTTAAGATATATATATATATATCTTAAGAAACTGGAGCAATACTACTCAGCAAATAAGAAACATGGAATCCGCCACACTGGAAAGCCAACTTTGCGAAGAGTCTCCTTTTCTCCCGAGGTCTCAGTGTTGTGGGAGGGACACAAAGTGGCGGGCATCCCCTGTGGCTGCCCTGGGACACAGAGAGCTGCCGGAGCCAGCCTGCTACAGCTCTGGGCCAGCAGTTTCTGCGGGGTGATGACGGCTCTTTTGGAGAAACATGGGCGTGCTATTTCCAGTTACTGGTTTTGGATGCCTTTTGAGTGCACCCAAACCCAAGCCCAAACTGACACCCAAAACACAGAAACTTCTTAAATCAAGAAGCAAGAAATTATACACTTGGTTTTAAAGAAGCAAAAATTGTGAAAAAGGACAAAGACTCCAAAAATGTGCAGTTAATTACTTGTGAAATATGTAACAGAATGGTTCAACATCACAGTGAAAGTGGAAGCTTTCCACCAGCATTAAAGAGTAACCCCAGCCCTCCTGCAAGGAAACTCAAGACTCAGCTTTTTAAACCTAAGTCTAGCTCTGTCTGCTGCCAAAGGCAAGAGCCCAGCATCGATTTTCAGGACGCCAATGTCTCCATAGTCAACGCCCATTGGCTCCTCACAGAATTTGAGCAAAACAGAAGAAACCTCTCGACTGAAAAGGCAGCTTACAGTGAATCTCTAAACAATCCAAAGGCGGACTGCAGAAATTTCTTATTTTCTCTGTAAAGGATGAACTATGAAAATAGGAAATAGTTAATGCAATTTCTGGTAATTAAAGTACAAAGAAGCTTCCCCCCCCAAAAAAACTTTCTATTTTTTCCTTAAATACATGGAAATGTGCTCCAAGAACAAACCGCTCTCTGCACCCTCCAGTGTTTATGGAGAAAATACCTAGTTAGAGTGACTGTGTGAAACCCACCACCTCATAGGGTGGCCCTGAGGGTCAAAAAGTGATGAAGCCTGTTGAAGGACACCTGTTGTCTCCATGTCACCATGAATAATGCCGCAGGGAACATAGGGGCGCACATATGCAAGTAAATGTTTTCAAATTTTCAGGTCGATAGCCAGAAGAAGAGTCGCTGAGTCATATGCTAACTCCATTCTTAACTGTTAAGGAACTTTCATACTGTTTTCCATAGTGACTGTACCAGTTTACATTCCCACCAGCGGTGAATGAAGGTTCTTTTCTCCACAACCTCTCCACTGATTGGATAAAACAAAAGATGTGGTACATATAGACAGTGGAATACCACCCAGCTGTAAGAAAAGATGGAAACTGCCATTTGCAACAACAGGGATGGATCTTGAAAGTATGTATGCAAAATAAGTCAGAAGGAAAAAGTCAAGAACCATGTGATTTCACTTATATGTGGGATATAAAACTGAAAGCAAATAAGAAAACCAAACAACACAAACTCATAGCCACAGACTGCAGTATGTTGATTACCAGAGGGAAGAGAGTCTGGGGTAGAAAGGGTAAAGGGGGTCAAATATATGGTGACATAATATTTGAATTTATATGGTGGCACACAGTGCAATGTACAAATGAGCACCATAGAATTGTACATTTGGATCCTATATAACCAATGTCAACCTAGTGACTTTAATTTTTAAAATAGCATGAAATCTCCTTGTAAGTAGTAAATATATACATGGACATTGAAAAAAATAAAAAAAAACTTAGGCAGTCTGACCTAAGCACCCTACTCCTAGTCACTACTAACACCATCTCTCAAAATTGTCTGTATATACACCTGATCAAAATGTATGCAAATGATTGTTTTCTTTATTCTTTCATGCCAGAATGCTTGTAGTCGTTGCCATAATTAGTCCTGGGAACTCTGAGAATGAACAGCAGAGGATTACTGTGATTTCTACCATCCCAGACCCAGCTGCACTCCATCTCCCTTTTCCTTGGGAGGTGTTTTCCTGCTGCCCCAGTGTGGAGTCATTCACGAAAGGGATCGCATCAACTAATCCCCATTAAATTGCTAAATTAGAGCGCTTTCAGGAGAATTTACATTTTATGTATGGTTGCCTCTCAAATGGCCCTCATGGGGACCTGGCCAGCAAGCCAGGCATGTGCCCTGACTGGGAATCGAACCCGGACCCTCTGGTTCCCAGCCCACGCTCAATCCACTGAGCTACACCAACCAGGCCCAGGAGAATTTACATTTTAAAGGGATATGGGGCAGGGAAATGATAAGCCCAAGGGAAATCATTGCAAATGCAATTTCAAACTCCCCTTGAATTCCTTAGGAGGAAATGAGGAGCTCCTAAACATTCTGGAGACCAAAGCACTTTAAGTTATCCAGTGTACTTACTCTGGGAGAGCCCCAGGTAGCTCTGAACCGCCACTTCCCCCCACCCCTATCACTGGGTCTTCAGGATGTTGTGTGTCTACCTTTTAAGATAAAGCAGAAGTTTGGTCCATACCCAGAAAATGAAGTAAAAAAACAAACAAACAAAAAAAAAAACAGAGGTACAAACCGGCATAACTTTTAACTGGTGGAGTTCCCTGCCCCATAACAAATATATTAAATATCTCATGTTACAAGTAATATAAAACACTTCTTTCTATAAAAGGTTGACAGTTTTGAAGGCTGTAATCCTTTTACTATAGACCAGAAACCTGAGAACTTAGGTAAGGTATCAGATTCCTGGCATTTCTAGTGTTGTTTCTGTTATGTACAGGCGGTTATCAAAGACGCCATTCCCTGCTTGGAGGACAGTTTTACAAACTAAGTAAGTGATAAACCCTCATGAAACTTCATTTTCAACCATTATTGTTTCCTAGTCACCTACACTTTTTTTTATTCAGGTTTTATCATCTTACCTTCAAAGACAATGTTCACAGCCTTACTGGGGCACATTGACACACCCAGACCCACACATTTCCCTGTGCGGTCTGAGGAGTGAGGACATACACCTGCGGTACCATCAGCACGACCGAGGAGGAAGCAGGCACCCAGCACCTCCTAAGGTTTCCTGTGTTCCCTTGTTTCTGCTTTTGGGTTTTTTATTTGTTTGTGTTTGTGGGAAGACGACTTTTTTTGTTTTTTATACCTGCACCCAGCCAAAATGACTAACCCTCAAAACTCAGCTTTGTCACTTTCCACTGTGCTCCACAGACACTCGGTCCAGCGTGGCTTTCACACGTGCTGTGGCTTGGCGTCCCACAACCCCATTTCCCAACCTTAATGTGCTATTTTAAACTTAATTCTGGGCTTCAATTGAATGCCTACACTGTGGCAGCATTTGGTGCTTGCTAACCACTCCCTCGGTCTCCGTGCTCTTGGCTTGGAGGACACTCTGCCCTCCTGGGTGGCTATCACGCAGTGTGTGGCCACTTTCTTCTTGTGACTCTAAAGCCTGCTCCCCTCCACCCTAAAGCTTGGTGTGTCCCATAAAGCTCTCTTAGCATTATTTTCTAATCACCTATTTTGGTCACATGTGAAGGTATGGAATAATTTTTGTGTATTGCTAAAGCATCAATTACTACCTGTATCAGAAGTTCTTAATCAATTTGATATTTAGGGATCCCTTTAGGAATGTGATAAAAATTAAGGACATTTCCTTCAACAGAAAAGCACATTCATACTCAATTTTGAACTCAAAATTATAAGGTTCATAGACTTTACGTAACCCCAAACCACAAAGGTAAAAAACTCTTGACAAGGGTCCAAACCACAAGAGTAAAAACACACACAGTGTGTGTGTGTATTTATTTATTTATGACAGGAAAATCTATATTTATAACTCTGTTCAGATCTCTTTTCTTAGCTTCAATATAGTCATTTATAGTTGAAAACTTTCTATGAGCATTGCTTTAGCTATATCCCATAAACTTTGGTAATCTGTGTATTTGCTTTCATTCATCTAATGTATAGTTTCATTTATTTTATTTTAGTTTTCATGTCTTCCTCGAGTCATTGGTTATTTAAGAAGGTATTGTTTCATTTCCATTTATTTGTAAATTTCTAATTTTTGTTATTGATTTCTAGTTAAATTGTATTAGTTCCTTTTGGAGAATATATATTGTATGATTTCAATCTTTTAAAAATCACTGAAGTTATTTATGGCCTAACAGATGGTCTGTCCTGGAGAATGTTCCATTTGTACCGTTTGAAACGCATTTGTGTCCTTCTGTTGCTGAGTGGGAAGTTCTACGGCTGTCTGTGAGGTCTAATTAGTTTACAGTGTTGCTCCAGCCCTCTATTTCCTTTTTTATCTTTTTCCTAATTGCCTCATCCATTACTGAAATCAATATTGACGTCCCCAACTGCTTCTCTATCTACTTTTGTCATTTTTTGATTTATGCATCCTGGGGCAGGACTATATGTTTATAAGTACTCACCTTTATGTCTTCCTAATGGATAGGCTTTCTATTTGGGTCTTTAATTTAAAATATAAATATGTCTCTTGTAGCACAGTTGGATCAAGCTGTTTTTTTATATCCATTCTGGCAATGCCTCTTTGGATTGCAGTTTTTAATCCCTTTATATTAATGTAATTACTGTAAAAGCAGGATTTATGTCTGCCATTTCACTATTCGTTTTCTATGTCTTATTTTTCTCCACTTTCATAGGTCAAATTCATTTATATATCCTGTAGAAAACATAAACATGTCCAAAACTGAATCTACATCGACCTCCATTAGATTACTTCTTTTGTATTTTCTACCTCAAGGAAGGATAATGTTCAATTCATTATTAATTCATATGAAAAAATTTAATTGCCATTGATTACATTTCCATCTTTACTCACACTGTCCAATGACTTACCAATACCTGCAAATTCTATCTCCTAAATCACTCTCGAATTCCTGGACTTTCTTACTCCCCACCCGACCCCCTCAGCTCAGGCCACCATGGCATACTAAGTGGTGTCCCTGACTCCAGTCTCCTCTTTCTGTATTCCAGTCTCAATTCTACAGCTGGATTGATATTCCTAAAAAGAAAATATGATCATGTTAGCTTAAGCGTCTAGGTGGTTGCCCATTACGTTAAATTTTACTGTCCTTGGTATGCCTTACAAGACGCCCTGCCTCACACAACTCAGCCACTTCTTGTTGCTCTGAATAGCCATTTCTTTTTTTTTTAAGATTTTTATTTATTTATTTTTAGAGAGAGGGGAAGGGAGGGAAACAGAGAGGGAGAGAAAGAGCAATGTATGGTTGCCTCTCACATGGTCCTCACTGGGGACCTGGCCCGCAACCCAGGCATGTGCCCTGACTGGGAATCGAACCAGGACCCTCTGGTTCCCAGCCCACGCTCAATCCACTGAGCTACACTAGCCAGGGCCTGAATAGCCATTTCTTATGCCTTAAACGCCTGGCCCCCGACGAGCCACACTTCTGTCCATAATCTGACCATAACCTGTGCCTTCCTGTTAGAAACATATTTCTTCCAATGCTCTCCTTTGTCCACCTAGTTCCCATATATGCTTAAGGTCTCTGATCTTTACTCCGTACAAAAAATATCCTGATAGCTCTATTTGAATTACCTTTTTCTGTATATTCACTCCCATAGAGTGCTATACTCACCATATCACTAACATCAATATTTTAAAGTCTATATTTTGTCTACAGTTTCTCAAGAATCTGAAGTTCCATGAAAGCATTTAAAAAATGCGTTTTTAAATATATCCTCTAGCACATACACTGAGATCTATTATTAATGAAGTATTTATTGAATAAATGAGTGAATGTCTAACTTTCCCTTAACATGCCATTTTGAACCTGACATCTATAAATTGTTAAAAAAAATTTTTAAATCTATTTAGAGTTTTAGTTGTACTGACTCTTGGGAAAAGAACCAACTCAATTTTGGGGTAATATCTCATTTTTACCAAATGGGTGGGATTAAGTGAATGAACCCGAGTTCATTCTAAAAGTAAATTTCTTTTTTTAAATAAAAACCTATAACATCTCTTTGTATATCCCACACTTTGAGATTTAATTCTTATCTTAAAATTCAAAAGCCATTTCACACTGAATAAGACTTGTCAATTCTATTATTTTTCTAGTTTCCTTCCTCTAATTCCAGTATAACTTTATTAAAATATGGGTTCCCAGTACTTCACGTGAGGAGACATCCCTCTTACAAGAGACACAAAACAAAATATATTTTCTTTTCAGTTATTCTTTCAGTGACATAAAATTAGACCAAAGTCTTTAATGTACAGTGTGACATAAAGCCAATCACGCCCTTTGCCTGGAGCTTGGAGACCATCATGCACATACCTTGTAGATTATTTTCCTTAAATGCATTAGACAATATTTTCCACAGTGAAACATCTGTAACCCTCTGACTAAGCTTCCAAACACCTGGCCTTCATTGACCTGGCAGTTCACTTTCAAGGAGTATATTTTTCTGTATTTGCTAATAGAAATCAGAATAAAACGTCAGTCCTCTAAGTTAATCTTTACTAAAGTGTTCCTGAGGACTAGCTGAAAAATCACTTCAAGGATTTGTTTAAAATTCAAATTCGTGGGCCGCATACAAAGCTACACCAGCATGGGAACCAATGATCAATGTTTTTTAACGTTAAAAGGAGGAAAACCTCTTTACAGTGTAGATCTACTACGGAGCTACTGCTTACCCATCCATAACTATGTAGGCGATAGTAGAATTTACTTTTGAAATAATTTTTCAATAAAATTTTATTATAATTATATTTTCATATAATTTCAGCAAATAAATCACTTTATTTAAAAAGTATAACAAAATACCCTGGGGTATAAAAAGGTTAAAAACAAGACTATAAGTATACAGTAATTTAGCAAATACTCAATGTTTGAATGAGAAAAAGATCATTTGAGGCAAATCATTGCCTCAGTGATTTACTGGAAACATATTTTATTTAGAATACAATTTGTGAAATTCAGTTAGGCAACATAACATGTAAAAATGCATTTTCATCTATAAATTAATGTTTAAAAGCTTTTTGTCTTGTTTTCTAGAAAAACATACTATTATATAGATTTGGTTTTATAAAAACAACATATTTCACATACTGTATATTTATATGCATATGACTTTATTCACAGTATATGTGAATATATGCAGATACAAGCATGTTATGGTAGCATTTAATGATCCAAACCGTTTTTAGATAGTGTAAAATGTGTATTTATAATTCTATCTGTATAGAGCTCCAACTTTTAGACCTTTTTTTAGTTTACTGAATTTGACATTTTAGTATTTCTGCTATTGATTAGAAAGATATAAAGTACTTTGGGGAAAAACTTCAAAAAAAATTACTCCCTATAAAATGTGAATACCTGTGTGGCCTGGTAGGTGTAGGAATACATTTAGTAGGCATTAGTCTTTTCCCAGAGGGGAAGTGGACTATGGCAATCACAGAGGAGAATTGGAAAAACTGGCAGTAACAGTGTGTGGCTATTTGTTTTATGATAGTTCTGAAAAGCGTCTGCCGTCTCATTTATAATAAGAAGACCTAGTCTAAAAAGGGTCCGTTCCCCTGGCAAGGTCCTCTCATTTTATTTACTCATTTCCTCTGCTGAATACTCAAAATAAATAGAATACCAAGGATAGAGATTGACTTTCCACATGTGGCTTCCTCTATTGGAACAATGCAGACTAAACTTTCTACGATGTAGGATCTGGCTTTCCAAGTCCATTATGAAGACTGTGACTTTCTTTCTTATTGTTGCTGAAAATAGTAATAATAAAAAATATTTATCAAATACTTACAATGTGCCAGAACTTATCTCCTGAAATTATGTGTAAACTGCTGCTTAGTCTTCACCATAAACTTGCAAGATAGGTTCAAATTATTCTCCTTAAATGAACAAAATAAGAGATACTGCTGACATCAAGAGTTTTTACTAATAAATCATAGTTTAAGCACTTGATGTAAATCTTTCTGATTCTGATACCTGTGTTATTTAAAATTATGACTGAGCCCTAACTGGTGTGGCTCAGTGGTTTGGGCATCATCCTGAAAACCAAAAGGTTGCAGGTTCGATTCCCGATCAGAACACATGCCTGGGTCGTGGGCCTGATCCTGGGTTGAGGAGCATGCAAGAGGCAGTGATCGATGTTTCTCTCACATATCATCAATGTTGCTCTCCCTCTCTTTCACCCTCCCTTTGCCTCTCTCTAAAAATAAATAAAATATTTTAAAGAAAAAAATTATTACTGAAAGAAATTTTGCATAATTCTGCGACACTAAACTTTATATCCATGATTATATATGGCTGTCAAGGTAGAAGAGTCGCTCATTGATAATTCCACTTTTTGAAGGTTACACGCGTTGCCTAGGTATGTTACACTAAAAATAGAAGGTTATCCAGCTGTTTTGTAGAGAGTAACAGCCTGTGGAACTGATTAACTTAGATTCTTTCCCTGTCACATAATTTTTCTTGCAAAGGATGGGTTTATAACATTATCTTTAGGACCATCATGTTAGAATTTTAGATGGTACAAATGTAAAGCAGAACTTAGTTAAAAATATCCCCCCTTCCGTTTAATATGCCCATTGACTTTGTCATTATTTTACTTAATTTTAACTGTTTAACATGCATCTGGATTTATACTACTTCTTTTATCCTTTGGAAACTCAGATGGATGCTGGTTTAGCCATCAATCTCTGTGAAAATAAAACTACTGCGCTGACAGAAGGAAACTCTCTCCTCCGATCAAACTTTAGTCAGATTCCTCTGATCTCTGTCCTCCATCCACTAGGCCCAACTCAGGCTTCAGTCCCTGGCCTTGTAAAGTCCAGTGTTAGTAAGAACCCCGTTAAGTCTGTTTAGAGACAATCCCCACCCTTGATAGCTGATCATCATGGACGCCTGACTAGATTCCTCCTTCCGCACCATCCCCAGGCAATGTCTGATCACCTGACCTGCCTCCTGTATCGTGTTACCTAAATTTAGCAGGTATTGGCCTACCCTCTCAGTCCACCCCCCTGGTGACTTTCTGTTTCCCCATCACTCTCTCCCCTCCTCTCCTTGGCTGTGAATCCTCACCTTTCCTTGTATCTGGAGTTAAGTCCGGTCTCTCTCCTAGTGCAAAACCCCACTGTCGTAATCCCTTTGAGTGAAATCTTCCTTATTATCTTTAACAAGAGTCAGAGTAATCTATTTTTTTCCTTAACAACATCTAATTAGCTTTATCACAAACTTATTAAAAAATCAACATAGTCCATAAAAATCCCCTCAGGATTCAGACAGGTGACTAATTAATCTTCTATCACTCTAATTTTATTAGCAACCTGATTCTTAAGATGAAACAGCAAAAAAACACGATTTTATTATGAGACCAAATGAAAACTTAATAGGAAAACCCACTCTTCCAATTGAATTAAAAACAGCAAAAAAGAACTTTCATTAATAAGCTAATTAATAGGATGTTCCCTTTTGAAAGTCCACATTAAACAAAAAATGCAATTAATTACTTGAATCCTCTTTCAAGTTATCAAATGTAATGTGCAGGTATAGGAGTCACTGCTGGTGGGGGAATTATAGGTGAAATGTCTGATAGATGTGTAATGGAAGTTCTAAGAATGGAGAAGAGAATAAACAAGAAAGAAAATGCAGCATTTGTGGAGATAAAGGCCCTGAAACGAATAAAATACATGAGTTTATGAAGTTCAGCAACTTCCAAGCAAGATATTCAATACAAATAAAATGACAGATGGGAACATCATAGTCAAATTGCACAATATCAAAACTACATTCACACACACACACACACACACACACACAAAGTATGTCCCTTTTAAAAGAGACACAGTAAGATTGATAGCTGACTTTCAACAAATTATATAAGCCAGAAAGCAGTAAAATATGCTAGCAAAAAATGTATATATGTTAGTGGACTCTATATCTATATATCTGTATCTATATCTTCATTATCTATCTATCTATCTACAAATTAGAAGTTTCTATCCTGTTAAAATACCTATCAGAAATGAAGGCAAAATAATGACATCTTTTCGAAAACAGAAATTGAGATATTTTTGGCATTAGATCAAAATTTCCAAAAAATGCTATAGAAAATATACCATACCAATGAAAATGATCCCAGATGGAGAGACAGAACTCAAGAAATGAATGAAGATCACCAGGAAAGATAAATATGTAAGGTAACTTAAAAAATATTGACTATAAATGAAGTTAAAGTGTTGCAAGACATTGAGAATCAGTCAAGGTACACATTTTAGGGTAAACTATAATAAGTCAAAGGTGCATATGGTAAAGAGCAACCACTAAAATTATAATGTGAAAAAAAGCACAACTAAAAAAGAAGTAGAGGTAAAATGGAATATCAAGAAGTTCATTAATTAAAAAAATGTAAGAACAGTAGAATAAAGTAACAAGTAAATGGTTTAAATAAAAAATAAATAAGAATATTTCCTTATAAACAACTCTATGGACAATTGCATAAAGGGAAAGGGATCAGACATTTAGTAGAAAGACAAAGACTTGTAAGACTGGATACAAAATGCATCTATATACCACTTATAAGGGTCATACTATAAAAATATGGACACAAATAGATTGAAAGCAGATGTGAGGCAAAAAGATGTTCTAAACAAAAGAAATCAGGTAACACTTTATTAACCTTGTTCAGAGTGGCTCTAAGGCAAAGTGGTTTAGGAGAGACAAAGAGAGGCATTTCATAATCAAGAGTAGAATGGATAAATGGTCATAGTTTCATAAACAGGAATACTATGCAGTAATAAAAGGAATAATGACTGCTGTATGCAACAATATGAATGAATCTGGCATACATGATACTAAGTTAAAAAAAACAGGCATAAAGACTATACTGGATACATAACACTATTTCCATAAAGTTCAAGAACAGCTACAACTAATTTCTGGTATATTAGAAAAGTTCTATAACTTCATCTGGGTGTTGGGCTAAAGCAGAGCACCCATGTAAAAAAAAGTTACTGTAACGATCTTAAAATCTGTTTATGAACTCTTTGATACTACTTCCTTCAAGAGTTGGGGCCTGATTCCTTTCTTGAATGTGGGTGGGGCTTAGAGACTCGCTTCTATCGAATAGATTAAGGGAAGTGACAGTGTACGACCATGGAGATGAGGTCATAAAAGGTTACCTCTTCATTTTCTTCTCCCTAGCTTTTCCGTAAATCCAAATTCTGTGTGGAGTGGACCCCCGCTCAAGCAGGCTTTGTGGACAGGTTCACACGACCAGGTAGGTAACAGACAGGAACCGAGGTCTCCAGTTTGCAGCCGTGGTGTGAGTCTTGTTGGAAGTGGTTGTCTGGCCTCAGTGCCACTACCTGGTGACTGCAGCCTGTGCCTGCATCTCAGCTACAAGCACAAGGGAGACCCTGAGGCACAGCCACCCAGCTGAGCTGCTCTGAACTCCTGACTTATCATAAAACAGGAGATAATAAATATTGATGATTTTGTCATTAAGTTTTGACCGTTTGCTACTTTTGTGGCTTTGGCCACATCCCTTAATTGGCCTGGGACTGTTTGCTGCATCTGTAAAAAGCAATAATAGACTCTCCTCAACATCGGAGGGAGTATTATCATGATATTTATAATGATCATCCACCTAGCAGATAATTAAGCATTGCTAATTCCATTAATCTTCATCGTGGATAAATATTATATAACTGTTAACATTTCTCCAATTTGTATAACCTAGTTTTGCTTCATAAATGTTGATTTTAAGGTCCTTCTAGGGTAATAATTGCTTACTAGTTGTTGCTTAAAAATAGTTAGTTATGAGAGTTTGTCTACTCCGTCAATTTTGGGCTGCCTCAAGAGAGACTATGACAAAAAACACTTCTCAAATACAAATTTATCTTTAGCTTTTCTATACAGGTGTATTAAGAAGATATTCCAGTGTTTGATATAGTTTTTTTATATGAAAAATTTTTATGATAAAAATTATTGGTCATTTTGGGAGATATAATCATCATTTTACTTTCAAAATGCAGTTGCCAATCACAAATCATAAAGCCGTTTCTGGTAACAAGTATATTAGCAGAGTATATGTTGAAAGGAAGTATACACACGATACTGGTTTTATTCCTCTTCTCCAGGATGTGGTTTTTGCAAGTTGCAACACACCTCTATAGAACTGAGTTTAGACAAAATCTATCTGTAATAAATTGAAATGATATGGAATTATATTCAGCCGGTCAAGCCATTTTCAGTAAACAAAACAGCATTTCCAACTGGAAAGAAGGAGAAAATGAGCACCTTGCGTATGTTCATAAACAGGATCAACAATTCATTATGATATCAAGTATCACAAAGTAGGCAGGATCAAAAATAGACAGAGGAGGTAATTACAGCAGTGAGCTTCAGTTTGCTAAGTCCAAACTTATCTTCCTTGATGCCAATCTGCTTTTATAAAGAGTAAGTAAAAGGCACCATTCTTTTCTTTCTTCCTTTTGCCTCTGAATTGGATTATCGGTCACAGGATGCTGTCGGGCAAACTAGAAAATGTTTGTTTACTTCCGTGTTTGCGTTTTTTACGTTCCTTTTTCATCTTGAGAAGAACCACAAAGGGGAAGAAAACAAGTCTAATTCATCATGTGAATATAGTTCTATAGCATATTTTTTATGGTGCCAAATGAACTTTTTCTCTCCTGATTTTGAATACAAATCACAATGTGCTGTTGTCTACGTTGACTTTCTCAGCTGGTTTTGGTGTATTGTGTTTGTTTTTTATGAGGGTTGGGAGGGAAGGAGGCTAACATAGGTTCAGGTGTTTGGAGTCATTATTCTTTCTAAGATTCTTCCCTGGGTTTTCGGGAAGTGAGCCGAATCTTTGTTCTTGTCTTAGCTTGGTCTGTTTTTCCTGTCATCTCAGGAGTCCGCGTACTGGGGATTTGGTGCCTTTTGTTGGAATAAGAGTTCTCATCACTGGTTTCTCTACTCTGGACATAAATAAGATGTATCTATGCTTTCCTCTACCTAGGGTGAAAATGAGAAACTTAGTAAATAATTTTACACATTTACTTAGAAATGTGCAAAGTTTTAAAAAATGACATTGTTTCCTTTTGTAAAATGGAGCTTCTTTCCTTATTAAATTATCAAGATTATTTAGGGTGTTTTTTAATTTATCCCTAATTATTTCATGGTTTTGATGCTATTATAAAAGGTCTTTTTAAAATTTCAATTTTAACTTTTTTGCTAGTTTATAAAATATAATTGGTTTTTATAAAGTGACCTTGTGTCATTTAACTTGCTAAACTCACTTATTAGTTTTGGGTAGCTTTTTTAATTCCTTAAAATTTTTATACACTTGATCACATAGTCTACTATTACAAGTGACTTTTATCTTTTCCCTTCTGATCTGTAAGCATTTCACTTTTTTCTTTCGCTTTAATAAAGTGGCTAGAACTCTCAGTATAACTTTGAAAGAAATGATAAGAGGAAATATATTCAATATTTGCTTTGTTTCTAAACTGCGGGATTTTTGTAGCTTCCCTTTATTGCCTTAAAAATGTCTCATTACCAGGATACAGAGAGCTTTTAACACAGAATTAAGTTTAATTTTGTCATTCTTTTCCTGTAACTATTGAGAGAGTCATATGCTTTTAGCTTTACTTTGCTAATAGTTTGTGGATTATCTATTGCTGCATAATAATATTGCCACAAATTTAGCAGCTTAACACAGCACATATGACTTCTAGTTTCTGATCCAACACTTGAGGAACTCAGACACTGTCGCTTCATCCTAATAAGAAAGAAAAGGAGCAAATTGAAAATCAAGGACTCTTCTTAGATCTGGCAGAGAATGGAGGCTGCGTGACAAACCAGTGACCCCCAGTTTGGAAGACAAGCAGGCAGATGTAGAGAATCCCGACTCACTGAGCAGAAAAACCCACAACAGAAATTTCTGCAAGACCTGGAACTACGGGAGGGCACTCTAACCTGTAACTAGGTATTGCTGGAGGGTCGCTGCAGACAAGTCCTAAAGTTAAAACCCCCAGTGGGTGGGGGGTTGGCAATCATTCTGAGCCCACACATTTTTGTAAGTTTTAGCTCTAGCAGCTGTATGAGGTTTTGACAATAAAGATTGGTGAACAGGTCCCTTATTCTTGAAGCAGGGAGTGGGGGAGAATAGCCATTTTGAAATACAATAGAGCATTCTGTGATTCCTAGCAAGTTCGTCACTCACAGACACTATTTAATCAGAGCCTGACCCACTGGTTTCTAGTGGGCTGGTGTGGAGTACAGACTAGGTGGAGCATGTGGATTTTTAGGGCAGAAAAAATACTCTATATGGTTTTATCATGATAAATTCATGCCATTCCACATTTGTGCAAACCCAAGGAATGTATGACACCAGGAGGGAAATCTAATGCACACTATAGATTTGGGGTGATAATATTGTGTCAGCGTAGGTTCATCAATTGTTACTAGTGCACCGCTCTGGTGGCGGAATGTTGGTAAACAGGGAAGTTACTTTACTGCTATTGTTGCAGGAAGCCTCAGACGTCCAGAGTCGTCCATTCATGTTGCACTCTGTTCATGGGTCATTTCGTCAGTTCGCTTCTTTTTAATGAACCTGTTAAGATAACCTTATACTCCTTCTTTTAAAGATAAAACTTTATATACTATTTAAAAATTTTGAATTTTGGTGAAGTTCACCCAAATGTCAAGGCACCATTTCTTTGTTTTGGTTTGGTTTATTTCTTTTTACTTTTGGCCATTTTCTATTTCATATACTTTAATTTGTTATTGAAAATATGTGTACATATATATCCAAGTTACCTATTTAATTCGATTCAATGTAGGTGAAGCCTTTGATTTTAGCTTTAGGTCAAAAACTTGAGGAACACCATCCAAGAAAGGCAGTCATTTTTTAGAGCAACAGATTCTTACTAGTCTCTTCCTTTTCTGAATTAGACAGCATTTTAAGTGCAGAGAAAACAGAGACAGCCAGTGACTTCAGAAACCCACTCAAATTATCACTCTCTCAGAAATGAGATTTTCCTCAGCTTTTAAAAATAACACATTTGAAGAGATATGTGAGTTGGTCTGAATGATAACATGAACATCCCCTAGAATTATCTTTCTTCAATTATAAAATTGAAATAGAATAGACGTATGGAATTATTTTATCTCAAGCTTACATTCTAGTCACATACTAAGGACAGGTATCCTCCGATTTCCCTTCCTTCTCTTCCATCCTACTCTTATTATCACCTGTCCTTGTTTTCCACAGAACCCCCTGCCTTAATTTATCCAAAATTGATTATTTTCTTTTAATAGTTTATTTCTTCACTTTCTCTGAACTCTAGCTCACTTTTATCATGTGAATGAAATACTTTAGAATAGCATATCCTGACTCATTCTTTTTTTATTGTTGTTCAGTTACAGTTGTCCCACTTTCCCCCAGCTGATCTCCCCTGCCCAGCACCCCCACTCCAGTCAGTCCCCACTCTGTTGTCTTAATCAGTTTTAAAAAGAAATTATACACATTCTTGAATTCTTTAGTAAATTGCCACAGGTTGGCATCTACATTAACCTATAATTTCTGTCTCTTAAGCCATAATGGTTGTTTTGGATATGAGAGAAAATTGTGAATCTGGCTACACTTCGGGGATTTCCCCCTCTGTGGAATTTGGATTAAGCTTTGTTTTGACCCAACTATTGTTTCAATATAATTCAAACAACTTGACCAAATCATTACAGTTGTTCATGCCCAGTGAAAAGGAACAAATAAAGAAGACTTGACTCAAATCACAATGTTTTTCTTCAGTTGACATTATTGACTGAATATATTTTCTGGGTGATTAAAATACCTGCTTTGATGTCTTCCTCACGTGTTTCTCACATGGAAAATATAGATTTAAGAAAAACTGAAACACATAAAAATTCTCAAGAAATGTTTTCCTATGTCTTTGACATAGGCCTTCTGTAAAAAAGTGTCTTCAGAGATTAAAGGTAAAACCTGAAGTAATGTCCAGGATTTTTATTGGTCAATAAACCTCTGGTTATGTTGATGTACTTAGAAGTGAATGTGTTTATTTGTGAGTATAACTTACCTCCTAATGTAGGATAAAGATAGATGTGTTCAAAATTTAATTTTATATTAATACACCAGTAAGACGTAAATGCAGGCAAAAAGAATACAGCATCATAGAAGTTCCCCATAGGGCCGGCACTTCCTATTAATTATCTGAATGTACAGCCTCATCAGGGGGCCCCTAAGTCCACCTGCTTGGAGTCCAGTGCGACACCCCTGAGTGACGCATGGTACAAGTGGTGAGAGGTACATTTTATCTTTAAATAAGATTCATCACGGAGCTATCCCTGCTTTACATTTTTCTTATTTTATTTTATGTCTCTAAAAATATTTGCATCCTCCTATTTGTAATCAATTTACAAACAGATCTGTTTCAATTAAAAGGGAAGAGCACCTTAGACCAGCGTGTTCATACTGCCGATCACACGCAACCTTTAATACTGGGAGTGAACAGTGAATTGTGACTGGCAATAAAATTAAATAGAATAGAATAGCTAAGAAAAGGAAATATCAAAGTATCTCCCTATGTGATATTGTCTTACAACTCTTTTGCTTAAATGATATGAACCTGTTTTTTTGTGTCCGGATGTGAGATGTATCTCTTATTGCAGGTTGTGGACAAACACTTCGGAAGCCACTGTCTGAGATGGCAAAGTGGCGGCGGCTGCAGTAAGAGTGTGACCTGGAAGCACCTGCTGACGGAAGGCAGACTTGGCAAGCTTAGGCTCTGGTGAGTGGCCGTCACTGTCCATAAACATTCGTGAGTTCAACGTTCTTACGTACAAGAGTCGTGTGACCCCAGTAAGCCAGACTTCCATTACTGTGATTTGTCTGTGCAGAAATCTGCTCTCTCTTTGGTATTTCAGCTTCTCCTCAGTTCGAGAAACACAACAATCTGGGAACTTGCGAGACACTTTTACAGAGATTCGTTTTCAGTCCTTTTCCTCCCACTGACTCGGCAAGGAAACAGTCACCAATTCACCTTCTGTCCTCTTTCTTCATCCAAACAGAGCGTAGGGCTCTGTTAAACCACCTTCTCACCAGTGTTTGACTTTTAATTACTGCTTTTACAGACCATCCATTTTCCAATGATATAGTCTCAGAAAACACTCCTCAGAGAGAGACTAGATGGAAGCCTGCTCTTTATCCCCTTTTAGCCTGTTTACTCCTTACACCAGTAGCGTAGTGTGTTTAACCACAACTAAAGTGATATCTGGCTGTAATCTTTATATGTATGATGTTCAGTGTTTAACATTTCATTTGTGATCAGGAGTATTTATGACCAGTGATAATGGGCTACATGGAAAGCCTTATGTGAGCCTTGATGTGTATGACAAATGTTTCCTCTCCTTGATTCTGAAAGCTGAAAGTGAGTTTGCTGACATCTGTTTGAGGTAATGCTCTGAGAAATGGGTCAGGGAGAAGTTTCCCCGGTCTCCTAGCTGCTCTCATAAGGGCTCCTTGCAAAAGAAAATGGCAACATTGTCTTCATAATCCTTATGGTCCCATAGGTGTTTCCATCAATGCCCCATGAAACTGTAACACTGAGCTCAGGCCTAACGTGGACTTTCAGGTAGGACTTTAAGTCACGATGAGTTCACTGGTCTGCTTGACCAAGCCCGCCCTGCCCTCTCCCTCCCTTCCCTTTTCATTTGCTTTCTTTCATCTTTCCCAACACTTCCTTTCCATGCATGCTCATCCGTGGGCTATAGAGAAACTGTGTTGAGATAGAAGAGAATTTTCACTTTTGGCCAAGTGGTTTTTCAACCTTTTACAGCTACATGGGCCATTCATATCCATGGGCCCCAACACTTTAACTCTTTGGCTGCCTGGTACCCACAAAACCTGAAGCCCAGTCTCCTGGTTTGGAGACACTGAAATTTCTCAGGATGGCATTGTACAACATGATTTTTTATTATTAATCATCCAGTGTTATCTACTCTTAACAACAGCTTCTCAAAGATATTACTAGTTCATTAGATATAAAAGTAACTTTGACTAATTTATACCCTTTAATAGACAAATAGGTCCAGGTTGAAATCTTCTCTGTGTGTCTCCATTTTTATTTTTTGTGTATTTTTCTCTGGCTTTTATAGTTTTCATGGAAGGACATACACCATACATCAATGCGAAACACTTTTCAATACTCATTGGCACGGGGGTCAGTGTAAATTTAGGAATGTATGGGGTGCTAAACCTGAAAAACTGCAACGTTTCCTGCCACCCAAGATAACGGAAAGGGTCCTTACGTTTTTACGCACCCCCCGCCCCCACTTTGCTGAAGTTGTAAATGGTGTCTGGTTTGGAGAGGGGGCTCAACACCAGAGAGGGTGTTTTCAGCTGTGGTTCAAAAATTCTAGTGAAGCTCTTTGGAAAATGACATGGTGGGACTGGGAAATTCCCCCCAAGGGGACTTCCGGATGGTAACATCCAACGCTGTATACTAAGGTGAGTTGAGTGGCTTCATAGTTTAAAGATCTGGAAAGCAGCTATGTCAGAGAATTTAAAGCCACTGGAAATCCCATTTCTCTCCTACAGAGAAACTTTTTAAAGCACGGGCATGACTTTAAGCATATTAGGAAAACATCAGTTTTCATAAAGCTTCAGTAGACACCCCAAGGCACAGGTCCTCAAAATAGCCTGCTCACTAAAATGTCGCTGCATTATACTTTTAGAGGCAAAGGTACACTGTGCTTTCAGTAAGAGGACGTTTAATTTATCCTTAGTTAAAAGCACCAGGTGTTGAGCTGAACTTCCATTTATACAGGATGCCCCCATAACCAACAGGTGGGAAGATGAATAGCCCAAGTACGACATTCCAACACGTCTTACCTTTTGCTCTTTGATTAGCTGGCACTGGGGCCTTTTTGTCTGCATTTCCTCAGAATATTTTCAAAGAGTTTAGGACTACCCAGGATATCATCTGTCATCCTGAAGCAATTCAGAGTTCTTCTAATAGAGTTCATTAGTTGCTTTGATATTATTTAGAGAAGGAAATAAAGACAAAATTGCCAGTAGCAAAATTTCTTCCAAAAGAAAATAATGTGGAATCTGACTTGTGGGCCAAAATGTTTTGTAATTGATGTCAAAAATAGTCAAGATGTTGATACACGTTTTTTTTTGTTTTTTTTTTAAGATTTTATTTATTTATTTTTAGAGAGAGGGGAAGGGAGGGAGAAAGAGAGGGAGAGAAACAGCAATGTATGGTTGCCTCTCACATGGCCCTCACTGGGGACCTGGCCCGCAACCCAGGTATGTGCCCTGACTGGGAATCGAACCGGGACCCTCTGGTTCCCAGCCCGCGCTGAATCCACTGAGCTACACCAGCCAGGGCTCGTTTTTTTTTTTTTTAATTACTATTATTCTCAAGGTTAATTATTTGTGTGAAATATACTATATATTAGTTAAATATAAATAATGATTTCCACTGCTAATGGAAGAAAACCCACAGAAAGCTAAGCATCTAGAGAATGGTAATGAATAGGTTAAGGAAGTTGACTAGCTTTAGAATACATCAACACTTTGGCTATAGTGCTATTTCATTTTTAAAACTATAGTGTTTTAATGTGCTGGTAACAACCCAATCTAAGGGGCCACGAAGGTGAATTAAGTTAGTACTTTGTAAGAAGGAACTGACTCACCTCAGCATCAACAAACAGTCTTTTCCTTTTACACATAACACATGCTTTGAGGACTTATTTCTTTCCACTAGTTCAAAAGCAGGCAGGGAAAGCACTAAGCTGACTGGTCACACCAGAAACACAAGGGTTTGGCAAGTTGCAGTCACTCGGCCCATGGAAGTATGATAATTCACAGAAAAGTTGCTTGAGCCTAGTCCGCCAGTCCTTCACCTCTGTAGAGGAGTTTATTGGATACACTCACGTTTTTTACTGGCTTAAAGCTGCATTCAGACAAACAGATCACAAACAGCTAGGCAGCCATGCCAGTCTAGGAGAAAGTTACGTCTCTCCTGTAGGGGTGAATTAAGTAATACTTTCCTGGCCTTCTTTCTCAGTAGCCATTTATCTTCTCCTGAGCATAATTGGCCGATACTTCTCGTCTTCTTTTCTGGCAAGTTGGCCATGCTAAAGGGCCACAAGGAAGTGGCCACGGGGCTCTTAAGTTTTTGTTTGCCTGCCCTGTCCTTGGTACTAGGCATTTCCTTGGGATGTCCTTCTTTGCATAAGGGTGTGATGAGCCACTCTGACAAGGGACTGTTCCTTATCATTTTGAAGAAATCGGCAATTCTAGGAGGAACCATTGCCTTTGCTATCTTAACTTGTTCTGTTGTTTCTTTTCTGAAAGTACAGAGCCACATATTCAAGGAATCTGTAAGCTTCTCAGATTCAGGTTCAAGGTCCACAGGCATACCATTGTTACCCTTTCCTTCTTTCTCCAGCTACTATTTACCCACAGCTTCCCTCCCACAATTTTCATCACACACACTCTGCAAAGCTTGTATAGGGCTCGTTGGCTTTGCAGACCTCCTCGACTTTACATGGGTCCTGGTGATTCTGGACAAGCCAATCCTCAGTAATCATGCTGGGAGTGGACAAGGTTTTCTTGACCTCTATGTGATCATTCAGGCACTTCAGAGTGCCCAGGTTTTCAATCTCCACCCCTTTGGGCTGGTTGCCCCAACAATTTGTATAGGAAATGGCCTTGACATGCCAATCATTCATACTATAGGACTCCTGGAACTCGTGGAATAAGAATTTACAGTTCCCACTGGTTTCCCAGCTGCCATTCCCAGGCTTCTCTGTCTTTTGGGATTCCTGGGGAGTCACCAGCCAATCAGAAAGATCTATTTCATCTTATCAAGAAATTCTCAGTCTTAAACCTTTTCAGTATCCTTGGGGCAAATACTGGCAATAGAGTAGCTGTTACTACCCTTTTGGTAACTTGGGTTTTCAGGAACTTCTTGTTGCTGACTTTTGTGGAACCAGTTTTCCAAGCCCTGAGGTAACTGCAGACATTATTAAAGAAAGTACAGGCACTGGCAGAAGTCTGACTGTTCTCCAAGGTCTGCTTGTGGGTCCTGGAGGTTCGTGCTGAGGTTTAAGGGTCATCAGGACCCTTGGAAGGCTTGCTTCTGAGGAGCCATTTACTGAGAGGGACGGCTGTGGTGCTGGGTGCTGACTTCTGCTCTGGCGATGGGATCCAACCTCTTTTTTTTCCATGAAGGGCCCAGTATTTGGTGAACTAGCATGAGCATCAAGTGCTCAGAGATGTGGATGGTCTTGAGGGACCCAACTGTGGTGGTGGCTGAGCACAGAGCAGCTGTGTTTATTTCAGAGAGTAGGACAGTCAACTCTTCAGGGTTGAGGGTCAAACTGCCCAGTCTCTCTAGACTCACAGAGACTTCATTGGCTAGATCTTTGTTTTGGGTGCACTCCAGCTGGTGAATAAGACAACTGAACTGGCCCACTAACCAGTGTTGGCCCTGCTGCTGAAGTGTCTCTTCTTCAGGCTGATAGATGAGATCTACCTCTTCATAAAACCACATCCCACAGCCTCGAAGGCATTCCAAGTGACAGCTGACGCCACTGTAAATCTGGGCTTTGATCTCTTGCAAGTTATCTTTCATTTGCTGTTCAGCCTGCAGAACTCCACCAATAGCAAGCTCCGAGTCCCTCTGTGCACCACAACACCTCAAAAGGGGTTCTCTCTTCCTGGAGCCATGCTGGTCCTGTGAGGCACTCATTCTGCTCCGTGTCCCAGCTACAAGGGCAGCTCCCAGTGATCCAAGGGGGCGTTCAGTGGAGATACACCTTCTGACACAAGCCAATGACCAAAAAAGTTGTCTCCATTTTTTAAATAAGAAAATGTTGAGTAGCAAATCTACTCTTTTAAAGGAATTTCTTCACTTTTATGAAAAAGTTGAGGAAAGAGCCTACATGCTGTGGCAGATTAAATTAAAAAAATGATTTGCTTAAATGCACCTGTTCTCACCTGTCTGCCAAAATCTAATCCTATGAAATGGTACTCTTTCCAGCCCAGAGTGGACACTGCTCTTATTTTGGAAATAACACAAATGTAGTATTTCACATATATCTTTTATTTTGGAACTCTTCTCAAAACCTCATCTAATGGAATATCATAATATTTTGAAAGTGGAGAAGCAACCAGAAGAAAAAAGAATGAAATTATTTTATAATGCATCTTTATTTTCAGGAAATATTCATATTACATATAAGTACCCATGGCATACATCAATCCCAAACTGATTTAGATGTAAAGTACAGGTTATTTAAAAAATCTTTTGTAAAATTGAAAATATAATTTTCTTATTATCTTAAACTATAGACGACCTCTTATTTATCCAATTAAACAGGCTTATAAAATTAATCTAAATAATTTTAAAGACAATGGGGCTTTGCATGTAATATTCTACAATGCTGCCATATGGACCCATAGTGCCAGTCTTTTTAGGGATAGCCACCAACTGAATACCAATTAACTTGAAAATCAAAATAATTTGATGACAAATGCAATACAGGAATTTGAATCTTATTCTTTCTGACAAATATAAAGAATCCTAGGGTTTGCAAGCTTGTCCTAGAAAAACAGGAATAACTGCAAAGTTTATCCTAAGTACAGCCAAGGTGGGCAGGGGCGGGGGAGGTCTTTTAGATCCATCAGGTTAATTGGTGACCCACCCATTCAAGCTTTGGGAAGTTGTGTGCTGACTGTGATATTTGAACAATTGCCTCCCGACTTGGGATTGCTCCATATCACTTCACCACCTCTAATTATCCCCCAAATAATAATGCAGAAAGATATTTCACCATTTACTCTGTATGATACCACATATTTTTATTAGTTACAATATTTAGTAGAGTCTGTTATTGGTCCTTTGCTTCCCTGTGTACTGCTCTCTGAAGGCAAGTGCCTCCATGTTCCTGTCTTGGCAGTCACACACACGCAGATCACTCCTGGCTTTTCTTTCCTAGCCCAGGCTGCACCTCCACCCAGATAGACATTTCACCAGCGCAGGACACAGGCATCTCAAATCCAATATATTCAAGCCAGAACCCACCGTTTTCTTTCTAAAGCCCTTCTTCCTGCGACATTTTCTTTCTCTTTTAGTAAAGTACAGTCCACGCTGTCAGCCCTGCTAGGAAATGAGGGATTCTTGGCTCCTCCCCTTAGCCTCCATATGCAATAATTCATCAGGTCTCAATATTTTTTAAGTCTGGCTTTTCATCTTCATCTCTTTTATTTTTTTCAGCAAATGTTTAATAAGTGTCTACCATATGCAAGGCACTTTTCTAAAGTTGAGCTTACTTTGAACAACAAAACACACACAAAAAAATCCCCTGTCCTTCTGGAGCTTGTATTCTCATGGCAGGAGACAGAAAATAAACAGTAAATACAAAACGTTAATTATCAGAAGCTGAAATGCGCTACAGACTAACAAAAATAGCGTAGGGTAATGCGAATCAGAAATGGAGAGAAGATTAAAACTTGAAGTGGGCTGGTCATTAGTTTACATTGATAAAGTAATATTTGAGCAAAGATTTCAAGAACGCATAAGAGTTAGTTGAGAAAATATGGAAGAGGAGTGTGCAGAGGGCAAGGGCCGCCAGCCTGGGTGTGTGTGTGGCTGGAAGAGTAGCGACACCAGGGAGCCTGCAGATCACGGCCTTAGTCCAAGTCGCAGTTATTCCTTCTAAAAGTGCCCTTTCCAGTTGTGTTCCTCTCTCCTCTGTCTTTTACCAGCTTTGAAAGTGATTTCTCTGCCACTCAAATTGCCATGATTCTCTCCTCCTTACACTTTCCAATGACTCCGCACAGACCACTGGACGCAGTTAAACTTAGCTGGTGTCAAAGCTTTCCATGATCAGCTTTGTGTTTGCTTCTGTGGGTGTATCTCATTCTGCTTCCTATCCACTTGATGTCAAACAATATCCAACTCCTTGTAGTTTCAAAGACACCACTTCTGGCCTCCATAGCTCTATGCTGTGACTTCCGTGTAGACTTCCTCTCCTTCTTTCATCTGGCTAAACAAATCTCATCACACTCCATCCCCTTCCACCCCGATACAGATAAAATACAATACAGCTCTTTTTTCCTACCTATGCACACCTTTATTATTTCTCCTATTTACTATGTTACAAATACGTTTTTATTAGGCCTTGTCTGAGCTCATTACGTGTAAAGAATGTCTGCCTTGGGCAGAGTAGATGCCCAGTAAATATTGGTTGAAGAGTTGAATGATTATTATCATGTCTAAATTGCCATAAAATGGAGAGATTTCAGTTGAACTTTCAGGGAAACTTTCAAATATTTTTTATAGCTTTAAGATGAAATTACAGCTTCATTGCCTGCCTTGGGCCTCATAATATTACAATACCTATATGGTTTTTCAAACTGTGTATGTGTAATCATTTTTTAAACTGGGTTTCTACTATGCAAAAGACATGCAGGCTTTATGCTTAAGGAGTTCAGAGCTTAATTTCCATTTATAAATGAAGCTCCTTTATAACATAAGTTCAGCAAATTAATTGACTGATAAGGTCCTTGTTTGTCCCACAAACACACTTCTCATTCCAGTCTCCAAAACTCTTGCTTTAGTGTTCTCTTTCCTAGAAATCCTGTGTTGTTTTTGTTCCATACTCCCTAGGGTCATCAGAATGAATATTTGCTGAA
>PVJI01007872.1:0-75067 GCA_004026765.1 Micronycteris hirsuta | reverse complement strand
TTCCTTCACCAGCTTGGGGAAGTTCTCCTTCATTATTTGTTCCAATAAGTTTCCAATCCCTTGGTCTTCCTCTTCTCCTTCTGGCACCCTATGACTCTGATGTTGGGACGTTTAAAGATGTCCTGGAGGCTCCTAAGCCTCACCTCAGTTTTTTGAATTTTTGTTTCTTCATTCTTTTCTGGTTGGATGTTTTTTTCTTTCTGCTGGTCTACTCCGTTGATTTGAGTCCCAGTTTCCTTCTCATCCCTTCTCATTTGTTTAAGTAATTGCGACAATTTTTCTTCGAATTCTGTGAGCATCCTGATTACCAGTGCTTTGAACTGTGCATCTGATAGGTTGACTATCTCTTCGTCACTTAGTTGCATTTTTCTGGAGCTTTGACGTGTTCTTTCATTTGGGCCATTATTTTTTTCTCGGTGCGCCTGTTACTTTAAGGGTTGGAGCCTTAGGTGTTCACCAGGGCGGGGTAACCCACGTTGCAGTGTTGTGACACTGTCTGTGGGGGTGGGGCCTGAGAGAACAATGGCGCTTGCTCTGTTCTCCACACTTCCCCAGCTACCCACAAGCAAGTTGGGCCCTTCTTTGCTGGCTCCGGGGTGAGTGGATGGGCCTGCACAGTTCCAAGTCCCTGTGGGTCTCCCCAACGTACTCTCCTGTGAGGCCAGGAGTTCCTCCCGCAGCCTCAACCCCCACAGCTGTATTCAATTGGTGGTTTGAGGCTTTATTTCCCTGCGTTTGTGGGCCGCGAGGTCTGTTCCACTCCCTAGCTTTTCCTCCCGGTTTATCTGCGTGAGAATGAGGGACCGCCTGGTCCTCCAGTCTCAGCCCTGGTTTCACCGAGTATACCTCCTGCGTTTTAGCCAGGCGTGCCCGCCACGGGCCTCTCCGGGCAGCTGAAGCGTTGCCAGTACCACTCCACAAACCGTGTCTTGCCGAGTGCTCTCCACCTGGCTCCGCCCTGCTTACTGGTCTGGATGAATGTGACTTCTTTAACTCCTTTGTTGCTGGACTTTCACTCAGTTCAGTTTTCAGTCAGATCTGGCTGTTTTTGTTTTTTTAAATTGTTGTTTTTCCTCTTTTCGTTGTGCGAGGAGGCACAGTGTGTCTACCTATGCCTCCATCTTGGCCAGAAGTCCAGCTTTGCTTTTTTTTAAAGATTCCAGTCCCTTTGAGCCTGCAAAGTTTCATTTGAGAAATCAGCTGACAGTCTTACAGGAACTCCCCTCTAGGTAACTCTCTCCTTTTCTCTTGCTGCTTTTTCTCTCTTTATCTTTAACCTTTGGCATTTTCATTATGAGATGTCTTGGAGTGGTCATCTTTGGGTCCAACTTGTTTGGGACTCTCTGTGCTTCCTGGACTTGCATGTCCATTTCCAAATTAGGGAAGTTTTCTTTCAATATTTTTCCAAATAGATTTCCAGTTTCCTGCTCTTCCTCTTCTCCTTCTGGCATCCCTATGATTTGGACATTGGTATGTTTGAAGATGTCCCAGAGGCTCCTTTTCCTATTCTTGTTTTTTTAATTCTTTTTTCTTCTTGATGTTCTGATTGAATGATTTTTTATTCATTATGTTCCAAATCGTTGATTTGAATCTTGGCATCATCCCCTCCATTGTTGGTTCCCTATAGAATTGTCTTTATTTCATTTAGTTTAACCTTCATTTCTTCCCGGGTCTTTTTTATGCTGTTGCCTTACTCAATGAGTTCTTTGAGCATCCTGATAACCAGTGTCTTGAACTCTGCATCTGTTAGGGTGGTTATCTCCATTTCATTTAGCTCTTTTTCTGGGATTTTGTTCTGTTCTTTCTTTTGGGCCATATTTCTTTCTCTGTTCAATTTTGCAGTATCCCTGTGTTTGTTTCTGTATATTAGGTAGAGCTGCTTTGACTCCCTGTCTTAGGAACATGGCCTATTATAGAAATGGCACTTGTAAGTTGTTTGGGGCTGAGCCTTAGGTAAGCACCAGGATGGGGCAACCCAGTTCACTGCTTTGTTGCTCTGTGTGGAGGGAGGGCTCCGAGGAGGGACAATGTTGTTACCTGGCTTCCAGAGGTTTGGCCAGCACACACCCTGTTTCCAATCACTTCATTTACTCCCCATATGCTACTAGTGCCCTTCCAGCTAATGCCCTGTTGCTGAATCCCAGAGGCAGTGGTTGTTCTAACTCCGTGTGGGTCCTTTTAGCAGAGTCTCCTGAAAATCAGGCAGATTCTTCTGCCGCCCCAATCCTCACTAGTTTTTACAGCCAGAAGTTATAGTGATTTATCTTCTTGGCCCTGGAACCTTGGGCTGTGTGGTCTGACCTGGGCATGAGATCCTTCACTCCTGAGGTATCCCTCCTGATTTTTATCCACCAAACGAGAAAATGTGACTGACGGTCCATTCTGCCACCTCTACACATCACACTGGGTCTCCACCCTTTTCCACCCATCTCTATGTCTCCACCCCTCCTACCTGTCTGGATGAATGTGGTTTCTTTAAATCCTTGGTTGTCCAACTTCCATACAGCTTGATTTTCTGACGGTTCTGGGTGTTAAATTTTTTGATATCTGGTTGTAATTTTTTCTGTAGTTGTGTGAGGAGGTGAAGCATGTTTACCTACGCCTCCAACTTAGAAGTCCTTACTCTGTGATCTTTAACTCAAAGTCATCTACAAGTATTTTTTAAAAACCAAGAGTTTCCTTTTAAGGTCCCTCTGCTAATTATGGTGGCCTTCATTGCTATATTCTGGGACTTACCATTACAGATTGCCAAAACAATCTAGGGAATTAAAAAAGAAAGGGAAGAGCTGGTAGTGACCCTGAGAATGTATATTACAATTCCATTTAACTCTGACACTAAAAGTAAAATTGTGATTAAATGTTCAAAATTAAACGTTAATACTTAAATGAAGAAATGTTAATTTTTTTTGAGAGAAGACTTTATGAAAGGTGCCTTCCCCAAAGAAATAAAAAAAATTTCAATCATAATGATAAATAATATTTTTATAATATTTTCAAAGAGTACTTACAAAGCAAGGCTACTCAAAACATACTGTACGTGCTCACATTCATCCGGGAATGACGCACTGGCTGATGTAAAACAGCAAAGGGCAGTCTGAAGAACTTGAAGCTGTGGCAAAGGGACCTGCCATCTTCCAGCATAATCTTCAACCACCTGATAGGTAAGCAATCCAAAAAGTGCATTATAGAAAACATTCTCATTATCTCCAGTTTAAAAATTTGAATAAAGCTTGCTAGATAAATTAAAGTATTAGTTAAGCATTAATACAAATGATGTGGGGGAGGTCCTTATTGTTTAATTTTCATGGTGTACATCTAAAAATAAAATAACGATTATCTTTGAAAATGTGAGAAAGAACTATATTATATGAATACAGTACTATTCAGCTGCCAAGTCTTTACCAAACTTTGTAACACATACTCTTACCTCCTATATTTAGCTTTCTTCAAATTGCCTTTTTATATTAAAATAGCTAGACATTAGGATATAGTAATATAGAAAAGTAGAAATGAGTACGCATTATTATTTTTATTTGTAAGACTGAGATCTAAGCTTCCTGGCAAGAAATGGATATTAAAGATATAGTGGCATGATGATCTGATTATTAAAGTTGAAACTATTACATATTATGGAGAAAAAGTTCAGCCTGGCTGGTGTAGCTCAGTGGATTGAACGTGGGCTGGTAACCAAAGGGTCCCGGTTCGATTCCCAGTCAGGGCACATGCCTGGGTTACGGACCAGGTCCCCAGTGAGGGCCATGTGAGAGGCAACCATACACTGCTGTTTCTCTTCCTTTCTTTCTCCCTCCCTTCCACTCTCTCTAAAAATAAATAAAATCTTAAAAAAAAAAAAGAAAAGAAAAAGAAAAAGTCCAGAATAAAATCAGTCTTGTCTCTGTCATTGGGTAGGTCTCCTACTTTCTCTATGTATTACTTTTCTCACCATAAAATGGAGATACTAATGCTTATCTTGCATGCTTACGCTGAAGTTAAATTGGGATAATTTATGAGAACATATTTTAGAACTATCAATTACTATAAAATATTGATCATATATATCTATAAATCTATATAAAAACATTAATTCAAATGCAGGACTGCTGTATTAAAACCACATATTATATTTTAAAAATTTATCATATAAAACGGGTTGGCAAACTATGACATACAAGCCAAATTTAGCCTGCAACCTGTTTTTGTAAAACCCACAGTTAAGAATGGATGTTATATTTTTAAATGGTTAAAAACATATTTTGTGATATGTGAAAATCATGTGAAATTCAAATTTCAATGTCTGTAAAGTCTTACTGAAAAACATCCAGGTTCCCTCATTTATGTTTTACCTATGGCTGCTTTCCTGACATAACAAGCCAAGTTGAATAGTTGTGACAGAAATTATATGGCCCACAAAGCCTAAAACATTTAATATCTGCCCCTTTACAGAAAGTTTTCCAACTCTGATTAAAAAGCTCGAAAAACTAGTATAGAATAAAAAAGTCAAGAACACTCAGAGCTCAAGGACTTTTCATACTAATCACTTCCTGTTAGGAGACAATTTTCCACGGTGTCTCATATTCCTATAGTTTTCAAAAAGAGGCTCTGACAGCCTTTATCTTTTTCAAATATATTTATAGAAAATGACCTTGAAAAATAGAGATGACACCTCCCTCCAGACCAGTGAGCCTGTTTACTGTCCAGTATAATCATGATGTCATTTCCCTATGGAGCAAAAGTCAGGCAGATATGCTTTCAGACTACTATAAAAAAAATTAGGGTTCCCTAAACTTGGGGTTTCTCAGCTGGGACAAAACCTACTTTGAGTGCAGGATCCACCTGAGCTATGTACAACACCTTTGTGAGACTTGAGGGACCAGGAGAACCACCATAAACATGAACCTCATGCTGCTTGCTGTGCCATGAGAAATAAAGTCCTTTATTTCTCACCCATGAGTTTCATGTCTTCTACCAGCATCCATGAAACTATGGCACACTTAGATAAACTCCAGACCCTTCAGTTCTTTGGCAATTCCAAATCGCTAGAACACGTCTCCAATATTTCCAGGACCGTGTTGGATAAAAAAGAAAACTAAAAGGTATTATCTCTGTGAACACGTATCCCTTCCAGATTTTGTAGTCCTTAGTAGCTGGAAAGTAAAAACTACTACTATGGCCCCAAGGAGAGCAGAATTTTCTAAACCACCATAAGCCAAAAAAGAATGTTAGATAAACAGTGATTCTCTGGGTTTAAATTTTCTCTTTGCTGAAGGGTTTGACTAGCTTTACTGCCTCCCTTTCCCCACAATAATACTGTTTTTGTACCACATAAAAAATAGGCACCTGCCAGTCTCACATTTTTCCTGTCCTCAGTATCAAGTAGTTTGCCTTAATCCTTATCTACTTACAACCTTATTCACTTTCTATTTACAAGCTGGGTTTATCTCCTTAGAAGAGAAGCATTCTACTTTTTCAGCTTCAGTTCTCATTATAGCTTCTTTCATTTACCAACATTCAGCTAGTAATACCCTGCCTGATTTAGCTGATCCTAATTCTAACACAGTAATAGTCCTTGAAGGCAACACTTCCAATGTTTGCCACAATACACTTGAAGAGACAAACAAAATAGGGTGAAATTTACATATTGTCTTCTACTGTTTAATGTCACCACTGACACTGCTATTAACATAACACTATAACACCATTTCTCCTTTACATTTTTTCCCTCAACATATGTAATACAATACACATTACATTGTACTTTTGCTTTGAATTTTTTCTTTTTATTTTTTCTCTAAATAAGAGCTATTATAAATTCTCAGCTAATGAGAGCTAATAATGTGAATAATAATCTGAATGTGTTCTAGCTGGCCACAGAGCAATACATCTTCCATATTTCTTTTTCTTTTGTATTCTAAAAGTAACAGTCTTAACATAATGGTCAGAATGCTACAGTTGCTGCAAACAAACAAAGCACAGTACTTCCCTGGACCTTTAAAATCAACTATTATTACAGTTCTAAATTCTCCAAGAAAATGGTCTAAGAAACAGAGGATCAAGAAGGCACATAATTACATTAGCCAAGATTAAAGATAAGGAGAGAATCTTAAAAGCGGCAAGAGAAAAGGAGACAGTTACCTACAAAGGAGTTCCCATTAGACCATCCACTGATTTCTCAAAGGAAACCTTGCAGCAAGAAGGAGCTGGAAAGAAGTATTCAGTGTCAAGAAAGGCAAGGGCCTATATCCAAAATTACTCTATCCAGCAAATCTATCATTTAGAATGGAAGGACAGATAAAGTGCTTCCCTGATAAGGTCAAGTTAAAGGAGTTCATCATCACCCAGCCCTTATTATATGAAAAGTTAAAGGGACTTATCTAAGAAAAAGAAGATAAAAAAATATGAGCATTAAAATGATATCAAACTCACAGCTATCAACAACAGAACCTAAAAAACAAAACAAAAAACAAAGACAAACTAAGGAAACAACTAGAACAGGTACAGAATCACAGAAATGGAGATTACATGGAGGGTTATCAGCAGGGAAGTGAGCAGGGGAGAGAGGGGAAAAGGTACAAAGAATAAATAGCATAAATGGTAGGTAGAAAATAGACAGGGGAGGTTAAGAATAGTACAGGAAAGGTAGAAGCCAAAGAACTTATATGTACAACCCATGGACATGAACTAAAGAGGGGGGAATGCGGGAGGGAAGGGGAATAAAGGGTGGAGGGGAATAGAGGGGGGAAAATGGGACAACTGTAATAGCATAATCAATAAAGTATATTTTTAAAAAAAGATCAGCAGTCCATTAGGGACTGGTAGAACCGCTCCACCCACCCCCAGTTTGAAAGACATAACAAATGTTACTGCAATGCAATTTACTATAAATTATAGAAACTGTATGAATACTGCTAAAAGAAGTTAGAGCCAAAGCCAAAAGTAAGCCATGACATAAGGGGAGTTGAAGAGAAGAGCAGAGCTATTGCCAAAGAAAGATGCTGGAAGATTTCAATGATCCTACAGCACTTTCTCAGCATTCTCATTTATAGGAGCACATACCCTGCTCTATAAGGAATACAGTATATACTATGCACTGTTATATCTTAATTTACAAGGCAAATTATTTTAAGAATGAACAGATTCATTCTGTCAAAACACAGACTTAATGTAAACCTATTAAATTAAAATGACATTATTTAGGAATATTAACGTGCATGATCCAAATTAGTATGGACTGAAGTGTGTCTCCCTAAAATTCATATGTTGAAGTTTTAATACCCAATGTAGCTATATTTGGAGACAGGGCTTTTAGAAGATAATTAATGTTAAATGATGTTATAAGAAAGAAGTCCTAATCAGATAGAATTGTGGACCTTATAAGAAGCGGAAAAGGGATCTCTCTTCATTCGTCTCTACACAGAGGAAAGGCCATGGTAAGACCCACAGAGAAGTTGACTGTCTATAAGCGAGGAAGAGAGTCTTCACCAGAACCCAACTGGCACCCTGATCTCAAACTTCCAGTCACCAGAACTGTGAGAAAATACACTTTGTTGTTCAAGCCACCAAAGCTGTGTTGTTTTCTTATGGCAACCTACAAATGTATAAAAACAATACAAATGTAGCAGTTTAAGAAACCCCACAAATATCACATAAATTAACTAAAATATGGTTATTTGTTTCTTACCTGTTATCTTTTCTAATATAACAAAGATTACCAAACACAAATTGATCACTGAGCAAACACAATCCTCTTAATTTTTAAATCCAGGTAATATTAGACTTGATCATCAACACAGTATCAAATATGACTTTATTTCTACTAGTTGGCTCTTCACAACTCTGTCATTTTCATCCCTGAAGTCTCCCATTCTCATCAGCTTTCAAAGTTTCAGACACCTCACAGTCCCCAGGTATTAGTAGGCTGTTCACTGTTAATTTCATTGCTTTTTTATGTATAGTGAATCCATCCACTTTCCAGATCTAAATATCAAACCAGAAGACACATTACCATTATCTTTCATTATGACATTATTCAAAAAATGTCTATAATGCATGCCTATATTAATCTGCTGAAAAAATTAATATAATCTATGCACCAAGTACCCTATTTTGCCATATATATTGCACTCCCATGTATAATGCGCACCCATGTTTCTGACCAAAACTTTCAGGGAAAAAAATCTTCCATTTAAATTTTTTGACTCAATTTTTTATTTAATTATATTTAGATACTTGTTTTTTGTATTATAAATGAATTTTAGCATTTATTTTTGAACAAATTGTGGTACAAGAAATTTTATGTACCAATAACAAATTTACAATATGAACACATCACAGAAGGCCAAGAACTCTTCTTCACTGTCAATATCAGACGTATCATCTTTAATTTCTACTTTACTGTTGTCTTCTGAAGAGTCACTTTCCTCATTCCAGTAAACTGTATCATCTTCAGTTCCATCCACAGCATTGTTGATGCAGCATTTTTTAAACTATTTCACAACCACTTCTTTCTTGACATCATTCTACAATCTTAGGATCCAGTGACAAACCTGGGCGATGGGTGCTTTCTTGATTCTGCCTGTAGGTGTTAAGTCATTACCAGCTGACTGCATCCAGTCTTTCTTCATGAGGGCCTTAAAGGGCTTGCTTGCTGACACATCAGGGGATTGCAGTTAGCTGGCTAGCCCACTAGGTATCACAGCAAGTTGGGTTTTCAAGTCTGCTGCAATTGCTTTTGTACTTTGTGTGTCATGGGCTTTGAAGTGATCAAAAATAAGCAAAGGTAGTTTTTTAAGTAATCCTCCAGGCTTTCGTGACCAGACTTTGCTAAACCAGATTTTCATGCCTCCTTCATTCATCCATCCTTTCTCATTCATGTGGGCAATAACTCCACTTGGAATCTTTTTTCCGGAAATGTTTTTCTTTAAAAGATGGTCATATGTGGAGCTTTGTCCTAACTGCACAACAGGCTAGAATAATAGCGAAATGTGTTTTCTCGTGACTCGCTTTAACAGCCACGGTCTTTGCTCCTTTGATGTCCACAGTTCTGTTGGATGACACATCAAATGTGAGTGGGACCTCAGCCACATTGGTGATTGGGACAGCTCAAAGTTGTAAGTCTTTCGAAGACTGGTAACATATGAATGAAATTTCAAAACTTGATTCTCAGGCTGCTGGAAGTTTGGGAGCAAGTTTTGTTCGTGTCCTCACACTCAAGCTTTTCTCTTCATAAAGTAAAAGCACCATTTCTACGTGTCCCTGAGAAATCAATGTTTTTTTCTTGTGCAATCTTTTTACCTTCTTGTATCATCCTGGTCGAAACAGACATCCCAGTGTGACACTGCTCTAGAATCCAGGTCTGCACTTCCTGCTCCACCTCTGGCCACTTTGGAGGTTTCCCTTGCAATGCCTTCTTCTGTCCAGGCATCTGAAGCTTTTCTTCCTGTCGACTCCACCATCTGATGACACTCTCTGTGGGAGGAGGTCCAAAGTGTCTCTCAGCAGCTCTGCTGACAAGCCTTTTAGCATATTTAATAACTTTTAGTTTAAAGCTTGCAGTGTATGAAAACTGTTTTGACATTTTCCAATAATTTCTCTCACCTAAAACGTAGAGAAAAATGTCGTGCTGTTCACCCTATGGTAATAAAGTCTGCATCGCCTATCTTACCAAGTGGATAGTAATACATCACTCTTTGTTTCATGTCACTGAATCATTAGCCTAAACTGCTTTTGTTGCAAGTTCATCATAAATACAACAAACCCAATTATCATTTCCAGGGTATTATTTCCCATACAGATTATCATTACTGCTTTCTAGAGTTACACTTTTAATGCATAAGCATAAATAAAAGAATTAAAAACATTTATATAGATACAGAATTAGTACTACCCATGTATAATAGACATCTTTATTTTTACCTCAAAAATATGGACAATAAAGTACATATTATAGATGTCAAAATATGGTGAATTTGCTAATTTTCTGAATACCTAAAATATTTTAATAAATATTTAGTTTTTTCCTCTGCCCTGTTCAGTATGATTATGTTATTCATTTGTAATATAGCTACTATACATACGTGGGGGGGGGCCCAAAAAATGGAATTTATTTATAAAAAATTGTGTATTTATTCTACATGTTTAAATTTCGGTCACCTTCAAAGCACTTTCCATCTGATGCAATACACCTATCGAGATTTTTTTCCATTGTTCAAAACATTTTTTGAACTCATTGATTTTGATGTCTTTTAGTGCTTGTTTTTTGTATCACCTCTTTCACATAAGCAAAATATTTCTTTCTGAGGACTTTTTTAATCCAGGGAAACAGAAAAACATCACTGGGTAAACAGGGAGGGTAGAGCATGGAGGTAGGGCCATTTTTGGTCTAAAACTGCTGAACACTCTGTGCAGTATGGGCAGATGCACTCCTAAATCATCCATCATGAAATGAGCAAACACATTGAAAGAGTCTTCAAAATAAATTCACCGAAGCCAAATGCAGCCTCTCACAACAATGCTAGTTGGCACACCAAGACAGATGGGTTCCTAGAACACGCACGTCGTAGGGGAAGCCTGTACTACAAGGCACCCACCCACCAGAAGATAATTCCAGATTTTTAGTCCCCCCTCATATAAATATACTTAGTTCTATCTTCTGAGAGAATCTAGGAGCAATAACATTACAGTAGCAATATGCACATTTAGGGCCAAGTCTTGGTTTCTATACACTATTCTCCAAAAACAAAAGAAACTCGAGCTCCTCAACACAAGGAACTTAGGCTCCTAAAGTCCTCCTCCAGCAAGGCTGGAGCAGGGAAAATATAAGATTAGACTGGAACTTTTTTTGTTGTAAAAAAGTAATCAAATGCTAGAGAAAAAAAATGATGGAATATAAAAGCACAGAAACTAACCTGATAGGGCTCCTAATGGCTAAAAGCTGGAAGAATTTGAGCAAAAATAAATAAATAATGACAATATTAGGCTTTAATCATGGAACCAGATAAATATCCATGAGTCCATATTAATACAAATAATCAAATAAATAAATTTTAGAGATGAGACAGCTCTTCCTCACGGTAGAATCCCAATAAATAAACAGACGGAAAGAAAGAGAGAATAACCATTAGGCATTTACACAGAAATGAATGTTGCAGACAAAAATCCATAAATCAACACTAATAGTGGGTGAAAGTTTAAGATGCAAATTTGTAGTTTCAAAGTATCTCTCTCAAGACATTTATCAACTACCAGGAGAAAGACAGTAGCTTTAGAAGTAGAGAAACGCCACAGGCACAAACTTAACCAAGTCATCAAGGTAAATATGACCAGTAAATAATAAAAGATATTATCATAAATCTCTTGATATGGTTCACCAAGAACGACACAATGGCATTTTTTGGCACTTTTACCAAAAATGTACAAACTCATCCAATCATTAGAAATCATTAGACAAACTCGAAATGAATGATATCCTACAAAAAAAATTGATCAGTACCCTTCAAATGTGTCAAGGTAGTGAAAGACAAAGAAAAATTGAATTGTTACAGACTAGAAGAGACTAAGGAGAAATAACAGCTAAATACAATGTTTAGGTCAGCAATAACATCCTGAAACACACAAAGCATTAATGGAAAAACTGATAAATTTCTAGTAAGGTCTATAACTTAGTGAATATTACACCAATGTTCTTTTCCTGTTTTCTATTAAGTATAAAGTTAGCTCAATTATTTTGTTCAGTCTTTTACCTCGAATTCCAATGTTCTCATTTACTTTCTGGAAGCTAATTTAAATATATTAGCACAATTTTATATCTACTTTCCCTACTTTGTTTCCTAACTACACATCAAGATTTACCCTTGTCTATGGTAAATGTCAGATGGAAAAATAAAGCAAGTAGGTTGGCAGCCCTGTGAAAGGAATATAGGTTTTGGAATCAAATGGCCCCGACTTTGTCATTTAATAGTTGTGTAACATTAGCAAAGTTATTATATTGTTACTTTTCAATCTAAGTTTCCCATAAAATAAATTTTATATCATTTTAATCACAGAGCTACTGAAGAACTAAGAAAGATACACATTGAAATCTAGAATAATTCCTGGCACATAACAAACATGAGCTATTATAACCAATATACTTTAAGAAAATGATGAGGTTAAGCTTTATTTGGTTAATCGCCTAAGTCTGAACTGTTTAATTATTTGCCTCCGAGTATGATTAATTACAACAAATTTTACTCACTTTTGGCAAGCAGACCAGCCATTCCCAAATAAAATCTATTCAAAAGCTACTGCTGTGTTTTGACGACTTAACTCAATACTCACTGACCGATGAAGCATATCCTAGATACAGCAATACAAATAGAATACTTCATGCCTGAACAGTATCTGAGGATTCTTCCCCTGCCCCACAGTTTTCCATTGAGAATCAAGATAAAGAAAAGTTCTGTTCAAAAAAAGAAGAGTCACTTGTCATTTGACCTTTTCTATCAAGATAATCATATTTTAAAAACCAACAAAATAGTTTAGAAGTACAGTCTAGTAAGTTAAAGCTGTTTGATATCTGTGAAAGGCATACTCTTTAGTAGCAACCAGTCTGAGACCCAGTTCTTTTGGGAGTTCAAAAAAGTATAGTTTGTTCAGTTCATTACTTCTTAAGTTAATATTTATATAACATTAAGGTCTTTAATAGGTTCTGTAAATGTAATAAGACTAAACCTTTTACAAAATGGAAAATGGAGTAAGCATCTCCAAACCTTAATATTCCATACAATCTTACTATTAAAAGGAATCTTCATGATTATCTAGTCAAAGCTACCAACCACAGCAGGAATCCATATGGTGTGAGGCAGGCCAAGGTCTTCCAACTACCTGAGTATCTGTTTCAAGTCCCAATTTTCCGCTTCAGTAGGTCCAAAGAAGGTAAGTAGTAGGCTCATTTTTAAAGGCTTAGATAAATGTTGATCCCAAATTTTTCATTTGACTCCAAACTCACTAGGGAAAGTAATATGTCAAACATTTCCCTCATAAACATTAAACTGACATGTGGACAAGGGAACCCCTATATACATGCAGAAGGAAATGTATATGGACATCAAATGGAAATGTGATGCGAACATACCTCTGTGTGTGCCTGCTGCTAGTGGCACCCACACATGTTAATGTCTTAACTAGGGTGAGCCAAACAGAACTCTGCCTCTGACTTCAATTCAGGAAGGCTTGGCCACAGATGGTTTTGCAGGTATGGCTGAGGTATTGATTATATTACTGATTTTTTAAAAAGTCTTTTTAGTCATATAGGTTTTTTAGAATTTTTGTTGTTGTTCCTTCTGTCTGGTTTCTCAACAAAGACCACATGCTACAGCATTAAACTGAAAAGCTGGTTAAGTTCCATCTGGGTCTTATCACACTAGTGTGTCAATGTCTAGCCTTTAAATCATTAGTATTAATCATAGATTAGTTGACCTAATTCTGCTCTTCTCTCTCTTAATTTCATTCCCAAAGCAGCTCTTACATTCATATGACTTGTCCAAAAGCTTCTAGAGTCACTTCCATAATATGGTTTCTTTAAGTAGCTTCTGAGATTGATAAGGCCATAAATCTAATCAATGCTGTAGATGTCACAATTTCATCTGAATTCAACAAAGATGGCCAGTGGATTTTATCAGATGAACAGACAGAGAAGGGTGTAAATCCATTTCTTACACAGAAGAAATTATTACAAATCCAAGACCAAAAGGGAACTTTAAAAAGCCTATCCCTCGAACACTAACTTTAGGTACTAGGTTTGCTCAATCTCAAGAAGAACTAAACTTGTTTTAAAAAGATGATACACTTATAATTAAAAGAACAGTGGGAGAGCTAAAAATTAAGGTTATGTTGATTAAGACAGAAGAGAGGGACTTCCTTAAGCATTAAATTCACTCTAAAAAGTTAGACTAGACAGATTTGAAAAAAATATATATACCATATATACCAGAAGTATGTGTTCTTAAAGATGGGATTAGGGAGGGGGAAGGAATATTTTAGTTGTTATTCATTAGAAAGGAAGGGTGACTGATTCCAAAGCTACCTAACAGGGGAATAGAAGGTAACTGTAGGATGGAAATCTGAGAGTGAACCACAATGGAAATCCAACTATGATAATACACTCTTTGAAAAAAAATTGAAAGTCTATGATAAGAGAGAGAAAATTGAGACTGCTCATATACAGTAACATAAAGACTGTACAGATTTGAAAGGTTAAAAAACAAAACAAAACTGAAAGATTACCTCAAAAATACCTGAAGTATTTCAGGTACATTTCATTACTACAGATGCTCTTCGACTTACAATGGATTTGCAACCACTTAAACCCATCATAAGTTGAAAATATTGTAAATCCATTTAATACACCTAACCTGCCGAATATCATAGCTTAGTCTAGACTACCTTAAATGCTCAGAACACTTACATTAACCCACAATTGGGCAAAATTATCTATCACAATGCCTATTTTATAATAAAATATTAAATATCTCATTTAATTTATTTAGTACTATACTAAAAGTGAAAAACAGAATGGTTACATGGGTATTCACCATTAACTTACACAGCTGAAGCACACTGAAACATAGATGGGCATTCTGTAGAAATAAGGGGATATCAAAACATAATATCCAATGGAGCTGGAAACACAGTATACTGTAGGGTATTGGTTGTTCACCTCATGATTACATGACTGTCTGGAAGAGCTGTGGCTGGCTGCCCAGCATCACAAGAGTATCTCATCACATATCGCTAGCCCAGGAAATGATCAAAATTCAAAATCTGAAGTATAGTTTACTGAATGCATATTGCTCGAGCTGTTGTACAGTAAAAAAAAAAAATCCTAAGTGGAACCATTGTAAGCCATGGACTGTCTATGGTTATTGCAGAGGGCAATGTACAGTATGGCATGGTGCTACAAAGCAGTGTGCCCCAAGAGCTCAAAGTTACGCCCCTGAGCATGAATAAGAAAATGAAACACTGAAGGAAAACAAAATAGCAGGTCAATCCTAGGTTTGATGTTGAGCTGGTGAGATTTTCTTAAGTCAGGGAGATGAAGAGTGGGCAAAATCTATTTGCTAATGAATGCTTTTTGATGAACTCAGAATTCCCAGACTTTCATCACTGACATTACAGGATATCTTATGAGAGATAATTAAAGAATATTAAAACCAGAGCCCAAAAGCTAAGAGAAAGAAAAAAGAAGGCAGGAGGTACTTACGAATAGGCTAAAATGGCCCTGATCAGTGTGGCTCAGTTGGTTGGGTGTCATTCAGCAAAGCAAAAAGGTCGCTGGTTGCATTCCCAGTCAGGGCACATGCCTGGGTTTTAGAATTGGTCTGGTCGCGGCGCAAATGAGAGGCGGCCGATCCATGTTTCTCTCTCACATCAATGTTTCTCTCCTTCTCTTTCTCCCTTCCCTCCCCTCTCTCCAAAAATTAATAAATAAAATGTTCAACAAAATATGCCATAATTTAAACAAACACAAAAACCAGTTATGTTTATCTGAAATGGCAATATCCTATTGTTACTAAAAGAAATGCGACCAAAAGGAATATGTACACTTCCAATGACATAGAACAAACTATTCAAGGCTTAGAACAATTAAAAGCATAGTTAAAAATTAACAACAACAACAAAAAAAGGTGGGGGCGTTTCTAGCCCTGAATGGTATGGCTTACTTGGTTGGGTGTCACACCCCAAAGAGAAAGTTTGCCAGTTCAATTCCTGGTCAGGGAAATATGCCTGGGTTGCAGGTTTGGTCTCTCACATGGATGTTCCTCTCCCACTCTTTCTCCCTCCCTTCCCCTTGTTTTAAAAATAAGTAAATAAAATGTTTAAAAGAAACCATCCAGTGGCAGAAAAGATAGTCTTCAATGGACTCCTATGAGGGCAGACATCAGAAACATTAAAAGCATTATTTCATGGACTTGCTTATGGTTATTATCCAAATTATACAAATATGGGGCACAACAGGAATGCTTTTATAATTTTAGCTCAATAAGCCTAAAAATTTCAAATGGAGTTGCAATAGCCAAGGTAGTACAGGCCTAAAAGGTTGTTGAACAGAGAAATCTAGAGGCAGGGGCAGAACACCAAGGCTGTGGTTACTGTGCTTTGAGCTTTTCACACTAGAAGTGATACACTCTTTACAAGAGGCAGTATAGAAAAGCTGGACCACTAAACAGAATCCAGACTTACAGCAGCACAAAAGTACCAGAAAAAATGGAAATTAAAACATTTTAATATGAAGGAAATCTAAAGGAGAAAACATGAAGTAAGACCTGGTGCCTGAGGCTGCCAGCCATGGAAATTTGTATACTTTGGAAGACAGAGATTCAAATACAACTTTCAAAGAAGTAGATTATGTTCAGGTTAAGTGCTCCCAACCCCACAAAAATATGGTAAACATACAGTGGCACAATTAACTACTAGATGAATTTTCACAGTAAAACTTAACTACAAGTTAAAGACTTTGGCAATTGGCAAAACTGACTGGCACCCTGGTAAAGTTGAAACCGAAATTAACTTGGTACCATTTTTTGTGAATATATCTCCCCTCTGATACCACTAAGTCCTACTGGCAAAAGTAATGTGAGTTAACTGTATTGTGTACTAAATTCAAGGAATTACTAATGTTTCTAAATTTAATGGGTACTGAGCTGGATCAAGTAATAAATGTTTACCTTACTGACCTTCCTGATTCTTCAAAAAGCAAGTACAAAAAGAGACTGGGGGTTAAATAATTCTCCTTTAGAAGTACAAAAGAAGCCACTCCTAATCAGAGGAAAACAACCCAAGCTACAGCCCCTGAAAAATCCCTAGGTGTAACCATAGAGGCAAATGAGAAACCCATTGGCTTTGATTAAGCAATATTCTGGGAAGGGAAGAATTTGAGAACTTAACCTCTTTGGACTCTAGACTTTAATTTCTGTTTGTGAACTTGATAATGGCAGACAATGCATTTGATCAAATTAGACTATTACTTTTTTTGATATATAGTCCCCTGCCCCCAAATTAAAAGGAAATTTTAAATTTGAAAATTATCATAGATAACTCACAAACACAGAAGCAGCCTATATTACTGAATGAAGTAGTTCTAGAAAGAAATTCTGAGTTCTACATTTTGATAAATGTTATCATCAGTTATCTGAGAATGCAAGGTTCTTAAATGGGATGAGAATCCTCAAGATTAATAAATGTTCATTGTGGCTAATGATTAGCTATTCTGCTGTTGTTGTTGTTGTTGTTGTTTGTAGACTACATTAACTCTTCAAATCTAATAGTCAAAACTCCACTGTTAGATTCCTTAACTGTCCCTGCTACCATTTACTGTTAATACTACCATATTCTCAGATATTTACATGAGAAACCCAATGCAATTTCATATAATCCTTTGTATCTTGTCTCCACATTCAACCAGATACGAATTACTTCATTTTCATTTTTCTTGAAAGTGTCCTGTATCTCCATTTTCATTGCCAGTACCCAACTAAGCCCTCGACTGACCATTTTCTGAAATATTCCAGTCCTTCCTTTTTTTGTCTAAGCTTTCATTTTTTACCTCCTTTACTTAAAACAGTATTTTAAGATTAATAATGGCACTGCTTTGCCCTTAAATCTACAGATCTTTCTACAAAATTTAATTTCTTAAGCCAAGATCTGGACCAGTCCATTTTTCTAATCTTAATACCCATAAATACTTTTTTGAATATATGATCTAGTCCAGGGGGTTTCTACCTTCAGAATGCATCAGAAACATCTAGAAGGCTTATGAAAAACAAATTGTTGGGCCCCAGACCAAGTATCAGATTCCAGAGGTCTGGGGTGGGGCCAAGAATTTACATTGCTAATGGTGTTTAAGTGATGCTACTGCTGGTGAGGGGATCACAATTTTAAGAATCATAACTGTAGACAATTAACCATCCGTTCATAAATACACCATGCCATCTACCTTTTACAAATTATCTAATGTACTTATAATGTCCTCCTACCGTACCACTTCCTTTTTCATGCCTACATTTTAATGCTAATAATTATGACTCAATTCAAATGTTACCTCATCAACTACAATGTTCCCAAATTACCTCTATTGGAAGTACTGTAGTCTCTCCAACTGAACTTTCAGATGACTTAATAGACACTGTTCTAATGGTACTAATCATCGTTTTCCTGTTTTAGGGTTTATTTATATTTACTCATTCATTTATTCAAACCTTATAGGGTGCTCACTATGTATCAAGTTTCAGTTTTAGTTGAAGAAAAATAGGTACAAATATATGTTACATGATGTTAAGTACCTTGGAAAACAGTACACCACAACAAAGTAAGGAGAAAAGAGAATGTTAGAGGTGGTGCTACTGTGTATTTTATCTGGAGTGTTCATAGATGGAGTGTTCACCTCCATCTCTCTCATAAAAGGATACTTGAACAGGGTTCTGGAGTAAACCATACAGATATCCAAATGAAAATTGCTTCTGGCAGACAAAACAAAACCCAAGTGCAAAGGTCAAGAGGTAGGAACATATTTATTCAAACTGAAGAAGAAGCAAAAATGCTAGTTTAAGTGAAGGTAAGTAATGAAAGCAAAGAGTAACAGATAAGTGCTGGATCAAAACGTCCTGCAGTCCATTTTAAGGATTTGGGCTTTGAGTCTGAGATAGAAAAGCATAGAATTTTACAAGAGATGTCACTTGTGTCTTTAAAAGAATCACTTTGGCTGTGGGAAGAATAAACTGAGAAAAATTAGAAGCAGGGTGATAAAATAATACAGGGGAAAGATGACTGTGGTTCGGATCAAGGTCCTAACAGTAAATGCAGTACTTAGATACACCTTTTCTCCCTAACTAGATGATTCATTTCCTTGAGGGCAGGGGGGTTGTGACCTGTCCCTCCTAAATCCCCTCTAATTATTAGTCAAAGTTTTCATGTAACACACAACAAAATTTTTCTTTTGAAAGGTATACCTCATATGACACTTTTATTGTATAATACTTTATCTAGATCTGTGCCTCAAATAATTAAGGATAATTCTCTTAATTGATATTTAGTAAATTACGTACTCTCAGACAGACATACATGCAGCATTTTATAAGCACCTATTAAATTATGAGCACTTAATAGTTACTGAAATTAATTTCAAAATATAAAACAGAGGACAAAGAATCTCAAGAGCTAAAAAATTGCTTCAGTTAATATAGAAAGTTTTAAAGAAACTAATAAATATAATTTTTTTTCATAAAATCAAGAGTTAAGGAGGTACTGTCTAATAAGAGCTAAGCACCAACAAGGGAAGCAAAAACTGCATATCCATTCTAAGTTTATAAAAACAGATGACATGGTAGGAAATCAAAATAAGAAAGCATGAATGAGTTTTAGGATTCTCACAACTCAGTTTTACCTAATTTTTTAAAAAATAATTTCCTTCCCTCTTGATTTATAAGTTATGTATACTCACTGTAGTAAATTTGAATGATATATGAAAAATCATCTATCATTTAATTACCCACATGTAACCACTATAATCTTCATATATTTCCCCTTTCTAATCTGTGATCTGGTGTTAGCTGTTTAACCTGAGTCTCAGATGCATCATTCATAAAATAAAGATAAAAATAGTATCTATCTCACAGGATTGTTGTAAAGAATAAATGAGAATCTAGGACAGGGGCTGACATACTTTTTCTTAAAGGGCCAGAAAGCAGCTTATGGGCCATACATTCTTCTCCAACCCAACTACTCAGCCCTACTGTATTATGAAACCAGTAATATAAAATTGAATGGGCATACTCCAATAAAGTTTTATTTGCAAAAAAAGGCAGTGCTACTTGTGTCATAACAGGTTACAGCCAAGGTCCATAATCTTTTGGTGTGTTTGTTATTGGGTTGTGTTTGTTCAGCAAGTTTTGCAATTGTTAAGAGAATCTGTTAAAAACAAAAAACAAACAAAAAAACCTTAGACGTGCTCACCAAGGAATTGCAAAGATAACTTCTTGCAAGTAATTTCAGAGAGTTTACAGACTTCCAGAAATATATGAATGGATCCTAAGGATTATCATCAAGAAATCCTGTTTCTGGAGAAATAGCTCACTTGATTCTTCTTTACAGTATAGCACTTTTGTCCTCTAAAATCCACATATGAGTATAGTGGGAATGGACCAGCCTACATTCAAAGTGTGTAATCCTGCTACAAACACATTTTCCCACCTATTTTTTTTATCATATTATATATTCCTAGGTCATTATAGTCATTGAAAATATTTTTAAGACTGAATAACATTTTTATTCATAAGGGTAGAGAAGTCTTAAACTATTTTAGATCTTCTGGTTGCTTTTCATTTTCAATTCATTCCTTTCATTAATTATAATTAATGCTATAATGTATAGCTTTATATTCAAATTTATATTTCCTCAGAAATTAATGCTGTAAGGGAAATTATAAGTCAAAAGGTACAAATTATTTTTAGTATTTCTAATATATTTTGATGGATTATGGTCCAAAAAAGTTGTGGTGAGTTTTACTCCCACCAGCTGAAAATCAGATATTCATTTACCATATCTTCATGGTCATGGAATATAAATTTTAGACTTTACTAATGAGTTCTATAACCTGAGGAATCATTGGCAAAATTTCCAAAGCATGGTGAAAAACGAGATAATAAAGCCTAAAAATGCACATCCATTGTACTCTGGGTTAGTAAGGTTTCCAGATATTCAGGTTAAAATTAAATACTATGGAATTAATTGGTATTCTGAAACTGAATCATTTAAGATAACGATCTAAAACATATTCCATACCACTCTTCAAGAACACAATATAAATACACACATAACTTCTACTGGTTTGTAATTATAATTCTTGCATTTTAAGAATAACCACTATAGTGAGCCACTGCTTCTGAGAGAAGTATATCCCATTAAGGTGGATTTGAAAAAATAAAAGGATTGAGAGTCACTTCCTATATGGAACTTCCGATAGCTTGAGTTTGATTTTTTTCTGTCTTTATACTCATGAACATCTTTAGTTTCTGCTGGCTTGAGTCTTTTTAAATCACTTCTACTCTGTCAATAACTGCTTTGGTACATATATCGAAAGCTATGCACAGGTGCTATAATAGATACCAAATGCATATTCCTAGATAAAAAATAATATGTGTGTATATTGGAATAGCTAATCACATGGGCTCCTGACAGTCAGACTGGCGAGACTGCAATCTATCACATACTAGCTATGCTTACTTAGTCAAGCCATTTAATCTCTCTCATCTTAGTTTCCTGATCTGTAAAATGAGAACAATGGCACATATCCTGTAGGGTAGTGAATTAAATGAGATAAAACAGGTAAAAGACCTATTACAATACCTGATAATATGGAAAACAGTCAAAATATGAGTTATGTAAATATAGAGAGCATTCCAATAAAATAATCTTCCAGGTATTAAAAACATAACACACACATATTGAATTACTGGCAACAGTGTTAGTATTTAGAGCACTTCGACTTGGTTAATTTTAGTAAACTCAAGTTATATATTAATATACCATGTACATGATTTATTGGGACATTACATATAACCACATACAGACACACATTTTTTCACAGTACACAGAGAAATGTTGTGCAACTATCTATTAATATCTACTGATAGAATCACTTCTTTCCCTTTTCTATCTTCTCTCCTTTCACCTCTCCGTACTGTACTGTTTTACAACAAATGGAACCAGAAAATGAGCCTGTCCCCTTCTTTCTCAAAGTTATTAACTGGTCAGTTACAGCATATTGCGTGTACTCAACCCTGAATGACTATAACTCATCATATTCTCCATGCCTTCTCCTATACAGATAAACACTGCTGAACAAAAGGACAGACTAGTGGTTACTCTACATTCACACTCAGCACACTCAAATGATTCTGTAGGTTAATTCAATCTACCTGTCTATGAAGTTACCATTTTAGAACTCTTCACCTTGAATCTCAAACTACCCCCAGGTACTCTCAACAGATGAACCTTCCTCCTACCTCCCCTTTGGGAGGAGCTTCCCACCAAAGCTCCTATGTAACACAACCCCTCCATTTGTATCTTGTCCTTCCTTCCCTTTACAGAATCTTATTTTATACATTATCCCTTCTTCCTTTTGTAGATTTACCTCTTCCTTTCAAATGAATCATTTCATCTCTTGAGATTGTAACCATGTCAAATTCTCACCAATTTTGTTTTAAATCCTCACATTTAATCCACAACCTCTCCAGCTCCCACCCATATCTTTCCTTCTCTTTTATAAGTTATCTTTATTTATTGTCTCTATTTCTTTGCCTCCCAGTCTTCAAACTAGAAGACTGCTTAAAGTCACCAAAGGCCACCATGTAACTCAATGGAACAATCTCAATGGCTTTTGACCACAGCTATCATTTACTCCATCCTGAAATATTTCCTTACCATGTCTTCTGTTAATACCACAGTTCCTTGGCTTTCTTCAACCTCTTTAAAACTTTTCAGACTTCATTTAAAGACTAAAATGAAGACCATTTAACTGTGGAGCTCCTGAAGCTTCACTTCTAGGACCTCCACTTTTCCCACTCTATATACGTCTCTATGTGAGCTCATTCACAAACATGGCTTCAAACAGCATCCACACAGGTTTGGATGACCAGACCTCACTTCTGAACTCTGGATTCTGCAAATCCAGCTGTCTTTATCTCTCTTTGCATAAGGAAAATTATCTTAAATTTCAACATGTTCAAACTAAATAAAAAATGTTATAGCAGAGTTCAACTTGCCCAAGAATCCAAAAATAGGCAAGCCTCTTAGCCTCCATTTTATATCACAGTAGTCCCCACCTGCTATCCACAATCTCATTTTCTGGGGTTTCAGTTACCTACATCCATCTGTGATAAAATCCAAAAATATTTAAAGGAAAATTCAAGAAATAAACAACCCATAAGTTTTAAGTTGCATGCCATTCTAAGTTACACGATAAAATCTTGCACACTCCTGCACCGTCCTACCTGGTATGTGGACCATACCTTTGTGCAGTGTATCTACCTCACTTCATCTTATCACATAGGCATTGTATTGTACCATTGCACATCATCACAAGAATGATGAGTACAGTACAATAAGAATATTTTGAGACCACATAAACTTTATTATAGTATATTGTTATAATTATTCTATTTTATTGTTATTGTTAATCTCTTATTGTACCTAATTTATAAATTAAAACTTTATCAGAGGTACACATGTAAAAGAAAAACACGGTATATACAGGGGTTGGTACCATATACAGGGGTTGGCATTTTGGGAGTCTTGGAATGTATCCCCAGCAGATATGGGGGACTACTGTATTATACGCTTTTATTTTCTCTGTAGGACTCATCAAAGTTATAAGTGTATACAAAAACAAGAACAATGCCTGTTTTTTTACTACTGAATGCCCGATGTCTCATATAAGTGAAAAGCTTCAACTCTAACATCAACGGCACCTTTTTCTACTGCTCATTTTCACCACTGCTTTAGAGAGCTGAGAGTACTGAGTGTTTGATATGGAGTGTTAATGTAATGAACTTTAGAATCTTACATATCACATTATACAGATTGACCTCCTCTCGTATTTAGTTTGCCACCAGTGTTCCAACCACGGCTCTAACCAGATGATACTGATTGGGTCTCATTCTAGAGAGCAGATCCATACTGAACAGAGTGTACTGCTGAAATGATGAACTGACCTGTCAAAGAAATAGGGAGCCAAGAAATCAATGTAATATATATTACATGAAAACTGAAGGTTCTTAAATCACATTCACAAGAAATTACAAAAATTAAAAATACTCTCTTAGACTAGATACTACTGTAATTGATTTACAACATAACTAAAATTAATATTTAGTTAAATAAATAACTTTAGATTTTAAATGACCTAATATTCTTACCGTTACATATTAATATATTAAAATGACATTATCAATTGACCACATTTTACTGATATTTTATTTTTTCAAATACCTCATCAGATACATATTTTACCACAGCTTTCTAAAATTTAAATTTCTTTTTTACTTTTGTTTATAATTGTTAAGGTTTGGCATATTTTGGCAGAAAATCAAAAAGAATTATTGCCAGCAATAATAGTACAACTGGTGACTGACTTCTATTTGGCATAACTGCAAAATGATACTATCATTAAAAAACTTAAAAACAGTGAACTTCATTTAAAATTTTTTTCTCCTACTAGTTAAACGTGGCAGAATGAACACAAATTTACTTCTGTTCTTACTCAAAAATGCCACTAACAGTAAAAATATTTTTGTTGTAAAGAACCTAACTTATAAGGAGAAAAACAATGAAAAAGGAGAGATGACAGATAACATTTGGGTAGCTATTATTTAGAAAGGAGGGAGGAAGTTTAGGAACATGCTGTATCTCAGGAAGCTGAAACATCACACTCCTCCAAAAGTGGAGGAAAAAGTAGAATTAAAAACAGATAGATCAGTTGAACATCTCCTCCAGATCCCCTTCCCTATTAGATCAGTGGCAACTAATTCTCTGGAGAGAATGAACTCATAATGGGGCACAGTTGGAGGGAAGGAAAGGGGGTACAGGGAACATGGGGCAAAACAAAGTGTATATACTGAACAGTAAGATGGTAAGGCAGTACCTACTTCCCTCTCCATCAACTAGGCTAATTAATCATATCTACAACTAAGAAAATAATTATTTATAACCATAGAGGTAAATATCATAAAAGCTCAACAGTTGCAAGCGATTGCCTCTGAAGAATATATGGGGAAGGAAAGGGACAGAATATGAATTGCTATTTTTTTGTTATAAGCTGTGGGGGAAAAAAGTGGTTGCCTCTACAATATCCATTCTTGTTTACTTCCTTCCCTCCTAACAGAAGCATAAACATGTTTTTATCAGGGAAAAAATACTAAAAAATTCTCAAACATTCTTTTCAGATGGGAATAACTAACAAGATGGAAGTGGTAATTACTGAATAAGATTTTAGACAAGATGTTTTTGGCTTACCCCTGAAAAAACCCTGATCTGCTACTTGGAAATTAGATGTGATGGCTAGAACTCCAGCAACTATTTTGCATCACGAGGCAAACTTGAGATAAGAAGATGAGGACAACTGATAAGAAAAAGCAAATGATAGCACAATAATGATAAAACCACCATACCCCCATACTGTCTATTGAAGACTTTTCATATGTGTAAAAAGTCATGTTTAAGCCAGGTCTCTATTAGCAGCAAAATGCAATTCCTAATATATAAGTCTTGTATGATGTTTAAACTAAATATACGTAAAACACTTATAAAAATTAGAAGTAAAATTTTTAATAATACCAATTAATAGCAGAAATTGTTAAAAAATGTGTTATTATACCCTAAGAAACTACTCAAAGAACTATAAATATTATGTAAATTACCAAGACTGAGAGATAAGGATCGTGTTTTTCTAAAACAATTAAAACTTTAATTTCTCTAAAGTAAGAGACATTAGCATGCATTTTACAAAGGCAAACCCTTTTTTCCTGTTAGACTGTCTGTTAGGCAACTATTAAAGTGCCTGTTATACAGTAGTTGTTAAAATTTATTTGAGGATCATAAAGTACTTTTTCTACTTATATATGCGTTACAGATATAAAAGTACCCACTACCAGATCCAAAGCAAGAGTAGAAACGGGCACTATTGTTATTTTAGACCAGATAATTCTTTTTTGTTGGGGCTTACCTGCACATTGCAGGATGTTCAACAACATCCCTGGCCTCCACCCACCAGATGCCAATAGCAACCCACCCAACTAGGACGATCAAAAGTATCTCCAGACATTGCCAATAATCCCCTGCAGGAAACAAAATCTCTAAGAAAATGTAGCTGTTGATCATTTGGTGCTTTATCATGGGCATTTAGCTTTTCTAGTTAAATAACAGAATTTTAGAATTGTAACATTTCTAAATTTCCTCTAAAGTTTGTAGTGGGATACAAACTAGAAGTGACCTGCAGATTAGATTATCTCTAATGTCCCTCTTAAACCTTCAAAGGGGTTCACATGAGAAATATTAATAGCCCCTATCTATTTAAGCTTATCTATGTGCAAAGTATAGTACTGAACACTTCACGTTCATTTATATGACATCCTCACGGGATGACTATTAACCCCATTTTAGTAAGAAACAAATTGAAAGTCTTTTAATCAACATATCAAAGTGTTTCCAGAAATAATTATCATTCACTATAGTCATTCTAGCATCAAACTACAGAACATACCTTAATTTGCCTACTTTACAATCAATTTTCAATAAAAAATTTCAATATATCTAGCAAAAAATAAATTGAATTATTACCATCTTCAGGAATAGAGGAAATGTTCACAACAGCTAACAAATCAGAGAAATAATAGACTGTTTCTTCAAATATTTTTTACACTTTGGCCTAATAAAAAGAGTACTTTAAAAGTTTTTCATTCATGATTCCCAGAGTACTTCCAGTAACTATTTTTCCCCTTTGTACAACTTGCCAAAACAATTCACTTCACAGTTATTTGAAAACTTACTCATAATTTTAATCTGCCTTTCACTAGAAATGTAAGTCTACCAGAACTGAAGACAAGTTAACTTGTTCAGGCCTCAATTTCAACTATGAAACTTGTATAACAGATCTTATCTGAAGGCCTTAAGAGTTAGTAGGTCCTAAATAAAAAGTTAATTTCCCCTTCCTTTCATCCTCACAGTAAATTAAATATCAGTTGGTAGCCAATTCTGTTTAAGCATTTGAGAGCCTACTAGCAACAGCCAAGGGAGGATGTGATAGGGGCAGTTAGTCAACATTATACCATGTAACTATTTGGAAATCAACACTTAAAATCTCCCAAATCCATCATCACAAAAAACCAGCTGAAGCCTAAGGGACTATCCCCTTAGCTTGAGATTTTATAAGTATTGCTATTGTTTCTCAAATAAAGAAGTATATCCTTAAATGCACTGAATGCATGCATAATTTATTACTTATCTATTGTCTTCTGTTTACTTTTCCTTATGGTAAAAGACACAAGAACCTCACTTGATGTGTTCCTTCCTCTCTCCCTTCACCCACCAATCTGCCAAGAAATTTTTATTCAGATTTCTCTCTAAAAGAAGGAAAATAAATTGGAGCCTCCCTTTTCAGTGCCACAAGATTGTGTGTATAAGTCATATTTAGCTATCACCCACGCAAGTGCATATTATCTATTTTATGGATTACTCACAATTAAGTCATTTACTAATGAGTGCAAGTTACTTAATATTACTTTACCCTTAGTAAATATTAGGAAACCAAATGTTTAAAAACAAAATTCGGGAAATTAGATTACATAATCCACTCTCCCCTTACTGGCAAATAAAACATAACTACTATACTGTTAGAATTTTATTAATCAATGGATAAAATTCAACTTAATCTTTTACATCTTAAAGTTTTTTTTTGTAATGACTATTAGGATTATCTCTTTTTTGCATGTTTTATTTATTTTTTAGAGAGAGAAGGGGGGAAGAAAGAGGGAGAGAAACAACCATGTGTGAGAAAAACATCTGTTGGTTCCCTCTAGCACACCCGCAACTGGGGACCTGGCCCCCAAGCCAGGCATGTGCCCTGACTGGGAATCGAACAGACCACTTTTAGTTTGGTTCACAGGCCTGTGCTCAATCCACTAAGCCACACCAGCCAGGGATCTATCTTAAAGTTTTAATACAAAAGGACTTCACAAAGCTCACCTGCAGGATGGAACCAAGACAAGAGCCCTAACAACAGATCTGTTGTTAATTAAGAACATCATAAAATATATAACGAGGTTTCAGGTAAAAGTTGATAACATGAAAGTATGTTAATATAAATTAACTCATAATTTGGCAATGTAAAAATAAAAGTTCGTTAAGTTCTTCCTGTTTAGTTTTTTTTCCTTGTAATATTGAGGTGGTAGTGGAATTTTTAAAAATACAGTCAACTTCATTTGTTCTTAAAGTAATTTACTGTCACTGTTCAGACACTATATTTCACAGGCTTAATTTAGTCATCTGTTCTTAAAATTGATTTCAAGAAATATAATAAGCATAGTTAAACATTCTCCAAAAATGTTCTGGCCTTCAAATAAAATTTCAATGCAATTTCAGCAATTAAAGGTTATCTGATCAAGTAAATTAAACCTCAAGGTAGCCAAAATCAAGTTTCTCATTAATGATAACAAGAGCAAAACACAGGAAAAAAAAAAAAAAGAGACTTGCAACCTATGAATATATTTAAAAAATCAATTATAATCTAATTTTCAGAAGTTTAGAATTCCTGTAGACACAAAGTCTACAGAAAACATAGTTTCTAATGTAAAACCTATAGTTATAAAACAAGTACTGTAAAGTCACTGAACATCTAAACCTAGTGAATGCCAATACCAAAAATAAATAAATAAATAAATACACAAACAAGCAAACAAACATACATTTTCAAGAAAGTCGCTAAATAGAGAGCCATGCAGCCCTGAACGGTGTGGCTCTGTTGGTTGGAAGTGGTACTGTGAAGGGAAAGGTTTCTGGTTTGACTCCCGGTAAGGGCAAAAGCCTGGGTTGCTGGTTCCATCCCTGGTGGGGCCTGAGCAAGAGGCACCTATCGATGTTTTTCTCATACATGATGTTTCCCTTCTTCTCTTTCTCTCTCCCTTCACCTCTCTATAAATAAGTAAGTAAATAAATAAATACAAGAGCAATGTCAAACAAAAACGATACAACCTTTATACCAAGACAATTTCCACCTTCAAGACAACTTATCTATGGTGGGGAAGAAGGAATGAAATATAAATCAAAAGATAATTTAAAGTATTAAAAATTTACCTGAAAATTTCAACTCCATCATTTTCCTTTCAATTCGTGGGAAGGCATAAAATCAAATTTCTGCAAATATGATGCTGACTTCTGTTAACTATTTCCTAGTTGTTACCAGAATGAAAGAGCTAACTTTAAGTAATATGTAAAGAATCCAAACTCTTCACATATTCACTCATTGAATTACTCTCCCCATTTGACAGAAGAAGAGAGGCTAATTAACTTGTCTAAGGTAACGACTAGGAGTGGTGGAACCATAATTAAAACCCCTATTCACATGCGAAATAAACAAATTTTTTTAAACAAAGGAATAGGGTGAAAAAAAAGAGTAAAACTTTTTTCAAAACTGTTTGCAAAACAAGACTATTGTGAATGAGAATAAATGTTTAAACTATAAATACACACAGATGTAAATGCAGACTACACAACTTTTACCCTTAGACAAGTATTTTGGTGCTACAATATTTGATGATGATGAAACACTTTAACCTACAACAAACTGCAGTGACAGTCGACCAAGTAAACAATTTGTTCTTACGGTTCGGACACTGTATTTTATAGACTAAACAAATGTATTGTAATTTAAAGAGGGGGGCGGGCAAAGTGATGTAACGGGGGCAATAGCTTAAGGAAAATTTTTCCATTATCAGTTAATTAGAAAATAGGGTGAGTGTGTCGAGAAAAGGGCTAAGAAAAGATGACAATCGCACTGACTTAACCCTACCTACTAAAAAAGTAACTAAATCACCGTGGGTCAGCGCCTAAACCAACAGAATTGGCCCAGTGCAGTCTCCAGAGGGGATGACAGGAGACCCTACTAGAGGGGGAGGGGTAGCGATGACAGGAGAGCGAGTAGGAGAGAGACCGCAAGTCTCCGATCTCCGAAAAGGGGGAGACTAAAGGGGGCAAGGGGCGGGGAAGAGAAGACAGGAAATGTTGCCAGAGTATCCAAATGAAGTGGGAAGGAACAGGGTAGGAAACACAAGAAGGCGGGACCCTCGGGCAGAAAGGGGTCGGTTTGGGGAAAGGGAGGCATGTCAGTATTACAGAGCTTTCCTGCCAGCTGACCCTCCTCTCTAGCCCCTCTAACCCCGCAAACTCTACTTTCTCAGCAACGCTAAATCCGAGGGTCATCCTCGCCCCTCTCCCGTCCCCCACTCCAAGCCAGATAGGTAGAAGAGCGAGCTTCACCCTCACTCTCCCTGTTGAGCTGGTAGAGTGAGCGCCGGACACAGCCCCGATTAGAGGACGAGAAGGCCAGGAGACGCGGGGAGGCCCAGAACCCGAGTGACAAGTCCTAGCGGCCGACAGGCGCCTCACCTGACAGAATCGTCGGCAGTAATCCCGACTGCTGATCCCCACGACGCCGCCACCGCAGCTGCTGCCGCCAGTGCCGCCAGTGCCGCCAGTGCTGTCGCCGGCAACTCTAAGCCCCGCAGGGCCTGGCGGGGACTCCACAATAGCCACGAGCTCTTCTCCGAGGCGTTCGGCCTCTTGGTCGCTCTCTTCCTCCGCCATGAGGCTCTCGCCGCCCAGCGCGTACCAGCCCCTACGCCGCCGCCGCCGCCGCCGCCGCCGTAGCTGCCTCGGCTAACCTCCTCTAGTTCCCTCCCCTTTTCTTCAGCCTCAGGCGGACAGGGGCCTCTCGTCTAGCTCTACTTCCGGCTCCGCCCACCCACGCCCCCAGTTTTCATTGAAGAAACACAGCCGCCAATCATACACATGCCCGCCTTTCCACTACTATTGGTCAAATCAGCCGCCTGTTAGATAGAACCGCTGTTCATTGGTCACTGCTGCTCGGCGGTTGCTGGGGGCCGCCTACGAGTTTTGCCACAGGCGGCGCAGGAGGACGGGGCGCGGTGGGGGACACGGCGGCCGCCGCGGCGCTCGACCGAGCAACGGCGGCGGCGGCAGCAGCGGCGACGAGTCTTCCTTTTCCCTTACCCCTGGCTCCTCTTCTTCCTTTCCTTTCTTTTGGGACCGGACCTCGTCCACTTCGTTTACCGGCCGCCCGGATCCTACGGTAACGAGAAGCTAGGGAAGCCGAGGGTGGGCCCGGCCGTTGGTGCAGGCTTTGGGCCCGGGGCCTTCTTCGGAAGCAGGAGCCGGGGGCGGGTCCCGGGTGTCGTTGTCGGCGGGAGGAAGAGGGAGGAGACGGGAAGCCTGTCAGCGGCCGCCTCCGTCAGGCGCAAACCGCCTCCTCCCCTGAGACGGCCGCCAACTCTGCTGTCGAGTTGCCGGGCCCACGGCACGCAACTGGGACTCGGCCCTACCTAGTTATCAGGACAGGGGCGGTGGGTCGCCGGTGTGCCAGGGTTGGCGCGGGAGGAGGGAGTCGAGGCTGCGAAAAAGTCCCGCGTCGCCTTTCTCTTCTCCGGAACCCTGGGGCCTGGGGCGCGGGAGGAGGTGCAAAAGCGGGGCGGACAACTGTGAAGGGAGTGGGTGGAGGAATATTGGGGTAAATGGTCGGATCCGGATTTGTTGTATGGAGCTTCCTTAAGGGAAGAGATTTTGAAGACACCTGCAAAGTAGCAGTTGTTGATGTTCACATTTTCATCCACTTTTCTTACCCTCATTTTTTTTCTTTCCATTTGTTTTCGTGTTTTACACTAAAGGCATGACTTCCCAGCAAAGCAGGGAAAACAGGGTGCAAGCCCAGAAACTATTTCCTCACCACCACTTGTTGAAAAACTGATTCGAAAGAACCTCCGGTTGAACAAACTGAAAGTGCCAGGATTTCGTGCGTCTCTGGTTTTGCGCTGGGGACCCTTTACTGCTAATATCAAGACGAAAGAAAAAACTGGAAACCAATCCGGTAAATATTCAAACTTGAAAACTTCTAATGACTTTTATTTTGCTCTAGTAAGTGATTTGCTGCTTCTCTTTTGTTGGCTAATTGCTGCTCTTTTTAACTTCCGCGTTTAAAATAGCTTTACCTCTTTTTGAAAACACTTTTGTTCTTCAGGTCTGTAAACTCGAACTTCCTCTACTGGGTGGGTATTTGCCTCTGCAGTAACACAAACAGACTTAAAGTTACAAGACACTGCAATAGGGCTTTCGCATCATCACAAGTGATGGGGCATTTTATGCTTCAGAGAATAACGAACATGTTTTTTAAAATTTGAAGTTCAATAAAGAAAGAAGACTTTTCACAGATTTAGGCATTACTGGACACAAATATTTAATGTTTTCCTGATTTGCTATAGGACTGTAAAATACAAACCATTAGCTTAAAGTACCAATGTAAAATGGTAAATCGCTAACTACTTATTAGGCAGGAATTGTATCTGCATTATCTGCCATTTAAAACCTATAGTCAAAGACAATATTTGCCACATGAAAGTCGAACATTAAATAGATTTTTAATTGGCAAAAATAGAATTAAACCTATTAAAATCTAAGCTTTATCATACTTTACAGATTTTCTGTGAAATATTAAGTCCTCTGAGTTTGTGTCCATAGGTGTCTAATACATTGGCAAATTACAGTTCTTGTGAGAGAGATTTCATGTTCCCCACCTGTGAAGTCAGCAGTATGGATCAACGCCATTGTTTCTGATTACACTTATAAAGCATAATTTTTCAGAACACACTTAAGAATTTGTCTCTATCATTATGCAGAACAGAGTTCCATCTTGAATTCTATGGAATTCATTTTTTTTTTAAGGTTTATTTCCTTTTCATTCCATAGAGAGGGAAAGGGAAGAGAGAGAGAGAAAAATCCATGTGAGAAACATGAACCAGTTGTCTCCTGCACATACTCTGACTGGGGATTGAACCCACAACCTAGACATGTGCCCTGACCAGGAGTCAAACCGGCAACCTTTTGGTTACAGGATAATGCTCCAACCACTGAGCCACACTGGCCAGGCTCAAATTCATTTTAATTTCTTATATTTAGGGCCCCAGGGAAAAAGTGGTCACCACCAAGGACATTTGTTCAGTATCTTAAGTTACCAGAGCCCCTGATTTTGGCAATGATCATAAAAATTTGTTATTAGGATAAATTTAGAAATTATTAAGCGGCTTCTGAGTTAAATATTTGGAAAAATCGGGAAGGTATTTTATTTATTTCATCAACAAATTGTACTTGAACATCTATTATATACTAGGTACTATGTTAATAAGTTCTTAGTTTTGTTCTAACTTGCTAGTTATTAATGAAATAAATATTAGCAAATGTAAGTATTAGTTTTTAATGAAAAAAGGGAAAAAGATGTTAGGAAAAGCACTTTGTATAGTCTTGATCACCTTTGAAAAGTTAGTAGAGGTATATTTGCATTAAAAAATGATTTACTTTGAACTCTATTTTGATTTTAAAATTTAATGATGTTTCTGATGTTGATTGTGTTTGTTCTGTCTTTTTTGCTTTTTTACTTTTTTCTCTGAGCAGTTTTGGAAATTTATATTTTATCTTCATATAGAATTATTCCAGTTTAGTTATGCACCTGTTTGAACAAGCTTTGTTTACAATTACCTATAGCAGTGTTCCTAAAATGGGTTGCCCCAGAACTTTAAAGGAAAAGCAGCTCTTTTAAACTTGAATACACATCTAAATTGGATGAAATTAATATAGTACCCTAAATATAACCTGATTAGATTTTCCTAAAAGATAGTGGCATCTGAGATAGTCACAGTTCTTTTTTAATAGTTCCGCTTTATTTGAATGTCAACAGAATCAAGAACTGCATGTAGTCGTTACTAGTAATGGACACACGGTCTATTTAAATTAAGTTTTCTGAAATCTTTAATCTAAAAATGTTTATACTTTTCATTGTTAATTGCTTCCCAAATGAACTGTTGTTATAACACTTATATTTTCTCTTATCTTGAAAGAACCTTATTCAAAGTCAGAATGGAAAGATTTGTAGTGACAGCACCACCTGCTCGAAACCGTTCTAAGACTGCTTTGTATGTGACTCCTCTGGATCGAGTCACTGAATTTGGAGGTGAGCTGCATGAAGATGGAGGAAAACTCTTCTGCACTTCTTGCAATGTGGTTCTGAATCATGTTCGCAAGTCTGCTATTAGTGACCACCTCAAGTCAAAGACTCATACCAAGAGGAAGGCAGAATTTGAAGAGCAGAATGTGAGAAAGAAGCAAAGGCCTCTAACTGCATCCCTTCAGTGCAACAGTACTGCGCAAACAGAGAAAGTCAGTGTTATCCAGGACTTTGTGAAAATGTGCCTGGAAGCCAACATCCCACTTGAGAAGGCTGATCACCCAGCTGTCCGTAATTTCTTGTCTCGCCATGTGAAGAACGGAGGCTCCATACCTAAGTCAGACCAGTTGAGGAGAGCATATCTACCCGATGGATATGAAAATGAGAATCAGCTCCTCAACTCACAAGATTGTTGACCAGGAGGTTACCACCATTGTGATCAAGATAAATAATGTGGAGTATTAAGGTTATGTGTTAATTGTATGGTTAATTTTTATATTTATTTCATTTAAAATCATGTGATACAGAATAGTTTGTCAATGTGTATATAGTTGCAGGCAAAAAAAACAACAACTCGCCATTATACTTACTGTTAATTTTAGTCACCAATGGTGTAAAGCAAAACTTAGGGTTTAGAGTGTGCTAGAATACCTTAAACCTGATGGTTATCTTTAAAATTGAAGGTTTTTCTTCTGAAATGTTTGTGCATGGAAGAATTGCCCTGTTTTACCTTATTGTCATGTATGATTATTCCTTCTGAGATTACTTCATTACTTGGATTGAAGGCTAGCCTAGGAAATTGAAGCTGCTGCCAGGCAACACTACTCACAGTAACTTAAAGGAATTATTTCTGATTGGAGGAACCTCCTCGAAATGGAAGGGATGGTGGACAACTGTTCTTGTATATTCAGATCCCTAGCAGAAAATGACTGTTTATTTCAAACTGTGCTTTACTTGTATATGATGTAGTTACCTTAACTATCCTTTTCCCCCATTTTAAAGACTTACTGTTATATTTAGTAGCAGCTTCAAGTGACCAAAAGACTAAAATCTTTTCATGTCAGTGCCAAAAGCCATAGGGAATTTTGCAATGGCATGATTTTAGTCTTACTATGAACACACATTTTTGAACTATAACTTTTGTTTCAATATCATCTTGAGTTTGTAAGCTTTTTTTTTTTAATATTTTCGTGTTAAAAGACTTCAGGGTGGTCATTTTAATTTAAACAGGTACACATTTTATGATAGTTTTCTGTTTTTACAGAATATTAGTAATTTTTTGGCTGACAGATCAGAAAATAAGGAAGTTACTTTCTATATATTAATTTTTCCATATGGCTTCATTAGAGTTTACTTCAGATAAGTAAACTAGAAGCAAGTTTACTTTTACTTTTATGTGCTTTGCCTCTGGTGGTACAAAGTTTTTAATGGATAGTAAACAATTGTCTAAAAATACTGGCAAGATTTTTTGTAGGAGAGATCTGGCAGTATCCTGCAAAACTGGATGAGAAACTAATCAGTTCTGTTAGAGGTCAGCCATGTTCAGGAAATGATCTCTGTCTAAGCCTCACTATTTAAGGTTATCAGAGACCCAAATTATATATTTTTTAAAACTAACAGCTGAAACTTGGAGTAGAACTTTAAAAAAAAAACAAGTTCTTTGAAAGCATTCAAGTTAATATACTTATAAAATATATTTCTACTACAAAGCACTGACAAATGATGCCATATGTAACAGCTGGAGTTATCTTTGAGATTATTTTATCACAAATCTTAAGTTTAAAAAAAAGCCAAAGTGAGTAAGAACAAGGTTAGACTTCATATTTTTCAGTAACAGTTTTCCATGTCTAAATTTCTTTTACAGACTTAAGTTCCTAGTTCAGATTGTCAAAGTGTCCACCTGATTTTAGATTAGATGTGGATTTGGGGGGACAGGTGGTTTCTTTGTTTTAATTTTAAAATAAGCCTGCCACCATAAAAAAAAGTCAAAATTTGAACTACCAGTTTTTCTTACGTTCAGTTATGTTGAAATAGCACAATAAATGCCTAAAGTAGTGCTGTCATTAATAAAGCACATACCTGAGGAGACCAGCATGTACTTTGCTTTTACTTCCTCTAGTAAAGAATTGGTAGGAAACCATGTTTAATGTGAATTATCTGTGATGGTAGAAAGTCTTAAGCTGGGAAAATAATTGAGTTTTATAGCACTATTTTCAGAATACAAAAATAAGTTTAGATATGTAGTTATTGTAATTTTTCAAAATTCCATGTGATTCACTATTGTTTGGATGTTAATTTGCACTGATAGCAAACCTGTAATGGCAGAACAGCTTTGAGTAATACTAAGCCGTAAACTCGATGATGTTCCACTGGAAAAACACCAATAATTCGCCTTTGCGTTACTAGGATTTGATGATTATTTAGGTCCATATATCTTAATGTATTTCACCAGGCTCCAAACTATTCCCACATACTCTAATGTCTAGGGGCATGATCCATCCTCCTATTAGGATTATATTATGTCCTTAGAAGCGTTTTTCATCCTGTTGTGGAGATTTAATGTGTTTCTTTACTTGATTATAAAACTTCATTTCCTGCAACTGGTTAACTTTGTCTCATAGTTAAATAGATAAAGCAGAATGATTGTTTTAGCCTGCTCATACGTACAAGTCTGTGAAACCATGGTTGGCATATGTTAGATAACAAAGAATATCTAAGGTATATACTCCTGTGAGGTGTAGTGGATGTGTGTAAAGAAGCTTTTAATCTTAACTATATAGTGTTAGTGTGATGCTATACTATTTGGAAGAGTAGCATTTTCTATTTTATAAGTTGTATGCATAAACATAAGATTTATAATGTTTCATTTATAAACTGCCTTCTTCAATACATGCTTATCTGTTAATAGCATTTTCTCAAAGTATAGTAGTATGTCTTCCAGAATTTCACTTTAATAAATAGTTCCTAGGTAGTTGAAATGTTAAATTCCTTGTTGGTTTCTTTTGATTCTATGGGGCATATAGATAGCAAGCCTGAAGGACATTGTAATAATTTCTTACAGGGTGGAAATTGGAAAGATTATGTATGAGAGCCTAAATAGTTATTTTATTCATTATCATCTTTGGGTAAGACTTTCTTTTTTAAACAAATACTACTTCTAGTTAGTGCATTTGGTTCTACTGACTTTTCAGGGACCAGAAAATGTTAAAGAAAATGTTTTGCATCTTAGAATTGTAACAAATTAAGTATTGGCTTGGGATTGTTCTGAAGTATTCATTGCTTAGAAACTATTGTAAGTAACAATTGGCAAGATCTCTAAGCCGAAAGTTCCATGTTAAAACTTTTGCCTCAAACCATTTGTATGTGTTAATGAAAAACACATTTAAACAAAATAAAATTTAAGGTGGCCCAAGATGAAAGCCACAAAAATTCATTTGGTGCTTAAGTGTTTGTAAGGGCTCTCCGTGGATTGACTTGCCCCAACTGCCTTTAAATGAGTACATATCACCTTCATTAAATAGTATATTCATTCTTTAATTTCATTGAAAATCTTAGCCTAAAATTAATTGCTTTAGCTTCTGGTCAGCACTGATTGAAATGTGAATAGTGAAGTGGCTATCTTAAACCTTGGTTTATCGGAATCCATACTATCATAGACTTCTGAGGTAAATACAGTTCTTACCTAGTGGTATTCCACTTGTATCCAGAATACTGTATTCATTAAAATTTTACTATGTTCATTTTTGTACTCCTGTGCTTTTTTTTTTTGCTCATGAATGTGTTAGTACAAATGTATAGCTTTTCAAGTTTTGTCTCTGTGACATTTAGAAATAAATCTCAAAGAGAATTTGTTTCAGAAGTTTTTGAAAGCACATTTTGTTTTGTGAGTGAATAACATATTTCATAATTCCAAAAGATGAACAGAATTTTATTAATTTTTATTTTTCTGTGATATCTCTAGGATTATTCATCCTAATGCCCAATATGAAAACATGTATTCTGTTGTCAGAATCACATTATAGATACAAACAGCCCTTTTCTCCAAATATTATATAGGTAGTATTTAAATAAGCTTACTCAGTGCTTTTAATTGGGAACATTTTAATATTCTACTTTTAGAAATACCAGTTATCAAAGATGGGCCTAACTTGCATCTCAGGTTTTATTGGGTTTTGAAAGATTTGCTATGTTCTTACTTGCCGCTGGGTGAAAAAAAAAATAGAAGTTGAAAATCTTTCCTTTTAGTAATGTTACATAGATTTAAGGGCCATTCACTTCTATTTGTCAAAGTAACTTTTATTCACCTTTTGGGGAGGGGGGAATCAATAAATATATATAGTAATTAACTTTTATTTTTCCTGGAATCAAAATCGTAGGAAAGACCTTAAAAAATCAGTCAATACTTAAGCTTCCAGTTAAATATCTCCAAACTGTCAGAGACCTGTCTTCATTCTTCCTAAAGAATCTCATTGTAATGTTTATTAAATGTAAACCAATTGACTGTATGTGCTTCTGGGTCTCATAACAGTTCCTTTTTGTTTTCCTGTGTAAATTGAGTTGTATCATATACCTGAAATGTGTGTCATGGTGAAAAGATGCTTCTGGATCAGACTAGCTAACCTAGCCCTGTAGAATAGGATTAATTTACAGTGGGATACATTTGATATGTATGGCATGACTTTTCATCTGATTACCCTTCCAATATGTTACATAATTTTAACTAGTTGATGTGCATACTATTTAGTGTGAGTGCTTCTTAGCTCTTGTTTAAATGTTAGATCATTTAAACTTCCATGTCTCCAAGCTCTCGTTAAATTTGAATAATATACAATCAACTGGTACTGTTGAGACCCAATTGTGTGCCTGATACTACTCTAGCCAGTGGGGACACATCAGTGAAAATTTTAAAATCCTTTTATTTCTAGTAATGACCTATTGTCCCAATACGGAGGGAGGGGTGCATGTCGTTAAACAACTTAAGCATTCCTCGTGATACTGGTTAGTTACCAACCAAATAGTTATCAGTAGTTCATCTTCTCAGAGTCTTATTTCATAAGAAACAGCAATAAAATTGAAAATTTTATTGCAGATTATGTGGTCTGTATATTTGAAAATCTGATAGTCTATGTAATCTATAAAACATCAATTTCCAAAATCTATTGAGGAATGGGACTGATCAATTTAAATGCCTATAAAAAACAAGAACATGCCCCACGTTTTAATTCAATGCCATGGTAAATCAAGAGTTTTATGAATATTGGATATCAAGATAATCACTGGTATACCTAATCACATATTAACTAATGATTATCATTTTTGGTAGAAAATATGTTTTTATTGAAACAGTTTCTCAATTAACAATGGAGTAAAGTACAGTTGGACTCAGACCTGCCCAACCAGTCTCAACTGCTATTGAAAGAACTCAAACATACAGGATAGGGTGGGAACCTTAGGTCTCATTTCTGCCAAGGTGGCTATTCTATGTATTAGATGGCAGACTGCAAACTCTTCTGTTTAAGCATAGAAGGAAATGTAAAACAATGTAATGGAAAACATTGTTTTTATGTCTTTTCCTCTGAATTTTTTCGTACCATGCTCATGTGGTACCTATCTAGTCGTAATAATACTGTGCATTACTTTTAATCTAGCAAATTCTACTTTTATGACATACAGGACAAAACAGGCAATATGTAAAGATATATAAAGGTGAGTTCATTTTAATACTATGTAGTAAATACTATGAATGTTCAACTAAGGAAATGGTACAAAATTTATGACACATCCATATTGTGGAGACTTTAACTCATCTAAAAGTATGAATCGAGATCTCTATAATATTGCTACATTTTTAAAATTAACTATTGTCTCACTTTTGAGAAGAAAAACTACAAATATAATTGCAGTATGTATGAAGTAATCAACACATTGTATGTTATGATTACTGATAGTGGTGATATTAAATAGGGTAGAGGAGAATATTTGCCTTTTTTAAAATACACCCCTGAATACTGAGGTATTTACAACAAGCACATATTCTTTGTCACATACATAAATATGAAATAGACTTATTGAAATGTGCTCACACCATAGTTACATCCAAGTTGTGAAGAACAGCAATATCACAGAATGTATCTACCTTATTAATGAGAATATTAAAGAATTTTAATTGATGAACAATTTTTCAAAATACCTTTTATACTTTAAAATTTTATAAAATTTATTTGCATATTTACAAAGTTGTCTGTTTTTCCCAAAATATTCATTAGTAAGTATGTAACGGAGTCAATTTCAAAGCTATTACTTTAATATCCTTGTACTTTTTATCTATAAAGTGCCTAAGCATTCTAGTTGTTCACAGTAATTATACACATTACCCCACTGTACTTCAATAATGCTTAAACAATCACTGCTAAAACCTAGTATACATGTTTCAAAATTTGTCAGTTAATGGAAACACAATGAATGTCATAAAATATCATCAGGTAGTTCTTCATAACTTAGAAATTCTATATAACACCTTAATTTCCTATTTCAAAAAATCATCATTAGATTAGAATTGGAACTTCATGTCTGCTAATTGTTATCTAAAACTCACTCTCAATGAAGATTGCTATTTGGGGTTTTATGGGGGGTTTTTTCCATATTTTATTTTTTAAATTTATTTTATTGTTCTTCAATTACAGTTGTCTGCATTTTCTCCCCTCCTCTCCTCCCCACCCCATCCAAACCCACCTCCCTCCCTTGCTTCCACCCTCCCCCTTGGTTTTGTCCATGTGTTCTTTATAGTGGTTCCTGAAAACCCTTCTCCCCACGATCCCCTCCCCCTCCCCTCTGGCTATTGTTAGGTTGTTCTTAATTTCAATGTCTCTAGTTATATTTTGCTTGCTTTTTTCTTTTGTTGATTATGTTCCAGTTAAAGGTGAGAAGATTGCTATTTTGGAACTTACATTACATCTTCTGCTGGGGGATATCCTAACATCTCCTTGCTTATTGATGTAACAATACTTTCTCTACTACTCAGTATGTTAGTAACAAAACAATCTAGTTGCAATCTTTCTCCATTTCAATGGCTATCTGTTCTTAATCTTTCTTTTCTGATTTCCTTTATTCACAAATGCTTCCTCATTTCTACTCGTCTAACCTTTTTCTTCCACTTTAAAAAAAAATACATTTTATTGATTATGCAGTTACAGTTGTCTCAATTTTTCCCCTTTTTCCTCCCTGTGCCTGGTACCCACTTCCCTCCAGCAATAGCCCCACTTAGTTCATGTCCATGGGTCATGCATGTAAGTTCTTTGGCTTCTCCATTTCCTATACTGTTCTTAACATCCTCCTGTCTATTTTGTACCTACCAATTATGCTTCTTAATCCCTGCACCTTTTCTCCCATTCTCCCCATTCCGCTTCCCAGCTAATAACCCTCCAAATGATCTCCATATCTATGGTTCTGTAACTGTTCTGCTTGTTTGCTTTGTTTTTCTTTGTTTTTTTTTGGGGGGGGGATTTGTTTTTTGATACTTGTGAATTTGTTACCCTTTTAACATAGTCTTGTGATAATGAACTCCATTATCTTTACCTCATCTGGGAAGCACTTTCTCTGCCCTTCCATTCTAAATGATAGCTTTGCTGGATAGAGTAATCTAGGTTGTAGGTCCTTGCCTTTCATGACTTCGAATATTTCTTGCCAGTCCCTTCTAGCCTGCAAGGTTTCTTTTGAGACATCAGCTGACAGTCATGGGAACTCTTTTGTAGGTTACTACCTGCTTTTCTCTTGCTGCTTCTAAGATTCTTTATTTTAACCTTTGGTATTTTAATTATGATGTGTCTTGGTTGGCCCTCTTTGAGTCCAATTTGTTTGGGATATTCTGCGGTTCCTGGACATGTATGTCTATTTCCTTTGCTAAATTAGGGAAGTTTTCTTTCATTATTTTTTCAAACAAGTTTCCAGTTTCTTGCTCTTTCTCTTCTCCTTCTGGCATCCCTGTGATTCATCCCTATTGTACCTTTGGAGATGTCCTAGAGGCTCCTTATACTATCCCTTTTTTTTAATTCTTTTTTTTCTTACTGTTCTGGTTGAATGCTTATTTCTTCCTTATGTTCCAAATCATTGATTTGAATTCGGCTTCCTCCCCTCCACTGATGGCTCCCAGTTGTTTTTCTTTATTTCACTTAGTGTAACTTTCATTTCTTTCTTTATGTTATTGCTGTACTCAATGAGTTCTTTGAGCATCCTGATAACCACTGGTTTAACTCTGCATCTGTTTTGTGCAGGAATGTCCAACCTTTAGGCATCTCTGGGCCATACTGGAAGAAGAGTTGTCTCAGGCCACACATTAAATATACAAACACTAATGAAAACTGATGAGCAGAAAAAAGGTTTTAAATAAATTTACAAATTTGTATTGAGCTGCATTCATAGCCACCCTGGGCCACGTGTGGCCAATAGGCCATGGGTTGAACAACTTTCTTTCTGGGCTTTTGTTCTTTTGGGCCATATTTCTTTCCTCAATTTGGCAGCCTCCCTGTGTTTATGTCTGTGTATTAGGTAGAGCTGCTTTGTCTCCCTGTCTTAGTAGTGTGGCATATTGTAGAAAAGGCATCTATAAATTATGTAGGGCAGAACCTTAGGTAATCATCAGGGTGGGGCAACCCATTTCACTGCTTTGTGGCTCTGTGTGGGGGTAGGGCTCAGAGAGGGGACAATGCCACTGCCTGGCTTCTGGAGGTTTACCCCACACTCACCCATTTCCAGCCACTTCACCTGCTTTCCATGTGCGACTGGCACCCTTCCAGCTGTTGCCCTGGTGGTGAATCTCAGAGCGGGTGGGTTTGCATACACTCTGAGTCTGTGCAGGCCCTTTAAATGGACTCTCCTGAAAAACCTGCAGTTTCTTCTCTCACACCCACCACCTCTGACTTTTACAGCCCAAACTTATGGAGATTTATCTTCCCAGTGCTGGAACCCTGGGCTGTGCAATTTGTCCTGGGGTTGGGATTGCTTGCTCCCAAGGTATCCTTCCTGATTTTTATCCACCATACGTGAATGTGAATATGGGACCATCCATTCCACCACCCCCACAGCCTCTCTGTGCTTCTCCACTGTCTCCGGACTCACCTTTCCTACCTGTCTGGATGAATGTGGCTTCTTTAAATCCTTCGTTGTCAGACTTCCATACAGTTTTATTTTCTGATGCTTTTGAGTGTTACTTGTTTTGAGATCTGGTTGTAATTTGTTCTGTGGTTGCATGAGGAAGTGAAGCCTGTCTACCTATGCCTCCATCTTCACTGGGAGTCCCTTTGTCTAACTTAATGCCCCAGCTTTCGCTAGAACACAAGCAATCACAAGAGTTTTAAGTAGCAAATTCATTTTTAGAATCCATATAGTCTTTAATCTACATGTTTAGAGATGCCCATAAAATGTAGCAGACTTTTGTAATTCACACTGCAAATACTGCCAGAAAGCTGCATCTAGTATCTTCACCAAGTTATGCATGTATGACTCCGTATTCTAATTTCTATAGAAATAGGTTTTACAAATAAAATTGTTTGGCACTACAATTAACTGCATCAATCTTAAACTCACTAAGGGTCTTTTACTGTGTCTGTCATATTGACTTTTGTGTTTGTTAACCAGTATTTTTTTTTTAAGATTTTATTTATTTATTTTCAGAGAGAAGAGAAGGGAGGGAGAAAGAGCAATGTATGGTTGCCTCTCACATGGTCCTCATTGGGGACCTGGCCCGCAACCCAGGCATGTGCCCCAACTGGGAATCGAACCAGGACCCTCTGGTTCCCAGCCCATGCTCAATCCACTGAGCTACACCAGCTGGGCTGTTAACCAGTATTGATAATGATGCTAATACTATAAATATCTGATTGACTTAATTTGGTATTTTAATCTGCTTCTATGTTTTAATTAATTAATTTTTTGATTGATTTGAGAGAGAGACATGTTCCACAAATGGATTTATTTGTTTGTTCTTGCATACCCTGACAGAGGTCAAACCTGCAAATTTGGGGTGTGGTGACAATGCTCTAACCAACTGACCTCCCCAGCCAGGGCCTTTTTTTGTAAGTATAATACATGGATATAGTTTTAAAAGTTAGATAATGCTAAATGATTTATAATCAGTAGTCTCTGCCTCATGCTCTCACTCTTCGCTATTCTTTAAATTCTCCCATCATCTGCTTTAACCCCTTTCCCTGATTTTGCCTCTACTTTTATGTTTCTGAATGATATGCTTATTCTACAATTTTGACATCAACTTTAGACATGACACTTAAAAATGAATTTTGTTCTTTTCCAGTAGCATCATCCCACAGTTTTTCTCACCATAGGATCATTGTGTAGTTAAAATCAATAGACAATGTTTCCATTTTATGGCCATGTAAATGATTGTTCACCACTGAACAAATAGTATACCTTGATTATTTCCTTTCTCATAACTTTTTAAAATTTTTCTTAAGACTTTATCCTTTTTTATGTTACCAATTTTTATTTGCTTATTTTCTTTTTTCCCAAGTTCACCAAGAGATATGGTAATACCTGTATATGGCAGATACCTTTCCAATACTTAAATATATCAAACTATCAATATAATTTACTTTCCCAGAGGCTCTCTTTCTCAGCATTTTTTGTCCATTCAAATCTGAACCTATTTTTCTCTAGATCCAAGACAGTGGTCATCCTCAGATATCCCTTTGCTTTGCTGCTTTGCTGTTAGTTCTTTCTTTTCCCATATTCCATAACCTACAGCTTGCTAAATCAATTACTTGGCTTAAGCATATCCTCTCAAATAGGGGTGTCAAATTCATTTTCACCAGGGACCACATCAGCCTTGCGGTTGTCTTCAAAGGGCCGAATGTAATGTTAGGACTTTGTAAATGTAACTAACTGCTCCTTAACTAGGGTCCAGGAGCTCAGCACTGCCGCGGGGTGGAAACAAGGTGAAGGGCTGGATTTGGCCCGCAGGCCTTGTGTTTGCCACCTGTGCTCTCTAAAAGCTTACTAAGAAAGAATATTTGGAACATTTATTTTGTGATATCTTGAATGACTGAATAAATAAATAACTTCATCATTCCTTTACAATTAATTGAAACTTTGGCTAAGAAGATTGAAAATAATTTCCTTTGAGAATTTGAAGGCATTGCTTCATTGTCTTTCAGGATCTAGTGTTGCACTATGAAATCTAGAGCTTTTTTCAATCTTGTTCCTTGGATTATAAGGTGATTTTATATTATTTTTAGATTATATTTAAAATATACTGCCAGATAGACATCAAAGACATTCCAGGATGACCACTGTACTGAACCTAGAGAAAAACAGGTTCAGATTGGAGCAAGAAGAATGAGTGTTGAGAAGAAATTTCGCCAGGGAAATAAGTGGAATATACATTATTTTGTATTATATTTACTTGTTCATTTGGCAGTGAACTTTACAGTGAACTTTATTGATGGTGCATGACAAGGTAGGGCTCCCTAAGCCCCTCCCCTCCAGGGGATCTGGGATGGAAACTGGAGGTCAGGAGATTTTCAGTGTGCGGGCATCAGTTTGAGGCAAGGACTACTAGCAGCTAAGGGCACCTCTTTCTGTTGCTGGGGCTGGTGGTGCAGGGGGCTCTTACTCCTTTGAAGCCACGTGGACCATAAGGTCCACCACCCTGTTGCTGTACCCAAATTCATTGTCATACTGGGAAATGAGCTTGACAAAGTGGTCATTGAGGGCAATACCAGTCCCAGCACTGAAGGTGAAGGAGTAGGTGTCACTGTTAAAGTCACAGGAGACAACCTGGTCCTCAGTATAGCCCAGGATGCCCTTGAGGGAGCCCTCCGATGCCTGTTTTACTACCGTCTTGATGTCATCATATTTGGCAGCTTTCTCCAGGTGGCAGGTGAGATCCATAACCAACACATTGGGGATGGGGACATGGAAGGCCATGTCAGTGAGCTTCCCATTCAGCTCAGGGATGACCTTTCCCACAGCCTTGGCAGCAGCACCAGTAGAAGCAAGAATGGTGTTCTGGGCAGCACCTCAGCCATCGTGTCACAGCTTCCCAGCAGGGCCATCCATGGTCTTTTGGGTGGCAGTGATGGCATAGACGGTGGTCAAGAGTCCCTCCACCATGCCAAAGTTGTCATGGATGACCTTGGCTGGGGGGCCAAACAATTGGTGGTGCAGGAGGTATTTCTGACAATCTTCAGGGAGTTGTCAATGTGTCATGGTTCGTGCCCATCACAAACATGGGGGCATCTACAGAGGGGGCAGAGATGATGACCCCCTTGGCTCCACCCTTCAAGTGAACCCCAGCCTTCTCCATGGTGTGAAGACATCAGTGGACTCCACAACATATTCAGCACCAGCATCACCCCATTTGATGTCGGCAGGATCTACTACTGGAAGATGGAGAGGGACTTTCCATTGATGACAAGATTCCTGTTCTCAGCCTTGACTGTGCGTTTGAACTTGTCATGAGTGGAATCATACTGGAACATGCAAACCATGTAGTTGAGGTCAATGAAGGGGTCAATGATGGTGACGATATCCACTTTGCCAGAATTAAAAGCAGCTCTGGTGACCACACACCCAATATAGCCAAATCCATTCACTCCAGCCTTCGCCACCATGTCTCAGGGTTGCAGCTAGCACTGCTTGGGAAGACGCGGCTGTCTGGGGAATAGGAGGAGCAGAGAGCCATTCTGTATTATTTACATTATTTGTTTGACAGCCTACTCTCCTCTATTTATTTCTATCCTTTTGATTTCTAAGACCTCTTCCTTATATTCTGAATATTTCCATTTCATAGCATCCAATTTTAGGTTTATGGCTGCAGTATTTTCTTTTCTTTCTTTGTGACTATCAGTTACAATTTTTTAAAAGCTTTCTTCTGTTCCTGCATTGTCTCTGTTGCCTTTAGTCCCTTCTACTTCTGACTCCTTGTTTCAGTCTGTCTCTTCCCTGAGAAACATTATTTAAGTACCTAGTGATTCTTGGATGCTCATTCATATTTAAGAACTAAATAGTTGATTTGAATCTTTGAGTGCATGGGTGGGACCTGGCAACAAATAGAATGATCAGAAGTAAAGCACAATCTTTGAAGAATTCCAAATGTCAGATTTTGAGAATCTTATATCTAAGTGCCTTTAGTTTCTTCAAATTCACAGGGAGAAGGGAGACAAGGATGTTTACAATATGCCCACTTACTGGAATTCCCAGAACTGGATGAGTACAGGAGCAACTATGGGTTGAATTATTTCTCTCCCACACCTTTCCCCTGCCTTTCATTCATACCAACATCTCAGAATGTGACCTTATTTGGAAATAGTCATTTATAGATGTAACTAATTAAGATAAGGTCATACTAGAATAATGGGCCCCTAATCCAATATGACTGGTTTCATGTGAAAAGGGGAAATTTGGACAGACACACAACCAGAATGCCACATGAAGATAAAGGCAAAAGTTGGGGTGGCACAGAAGAAGCCAAAATGTTAAAGAGTGCCAGCACTCATCAGAGGCATGCAACAGATCCTCACAGTCCTCAGAAGAAACCAATCCTGCCTACACCTTGATCTTGAATTTTTAGCCTGCAGAACTGTGAGACAATACATTTCTATTGCATAAGCCACTGAGTTTGCTAAAGCAGTGTGATGAAATTAATACAGGAACTTATCATTCAATATGTAATAATTCTTTTAATACCATGTTGTTAGCCCCTTGCCTTATTACAGTCTGCCATTCAACTGGCTTTCCTGAATCTGCAGCTTCTCTGGTTCAAATTATTCAGAGAATAAGCTTCTGGTCCCTTTATTGATGAGGGGTGCAGATATGAGTGGGGAAATTGTTATCTTCTTGTGGGGTCTAGAGATACGGGCCTGGAGCACACTGAGAGCCTCCTGGTCACCTGCAAGTGCTGAGCCTCGGAGCCAAAGGGGGAATTAATTGACTCACTCTACGTGCTTTGGAGCGGAGAAAGTGTCCACCCAACTACACTCTATCGTTTGAAAGTTGAGAAAATTTCTCATACATTATGTGTCATTTTTCATTACACATACATAAACACATTTTTAATTCATGTATTTTTTTATGAGAGAAGAGTGATAAAAACAAGCTAATTAACCATTTTTAACAAGAAATCCTTTGCTTCTGGTCTTGATATTTTACATTTGAACATCAAAGCCAAAGAGTGAATAGATATGAAAGACCAAACACATGTATTTTCTTCCTTTTATGCGCCAAATTTCTTAAAATTAGAAGTTCATAGTGGCATTATAGTATAAGAAATGTTTCCATGAACAGGTAAGATATCTGAAGAACTTCTGGATATTGAAAAGATTGATTGTATGGAACAATTAATTGTATGGTTTTTGGTCAATAGATTGTGATTAGATTGACTGAGAAGTGAGAGAATGAGAAAAACCAAGGCCCAGATGCTTTGAAGAAAACCACATCCTGAAGAAAACCATTTCCAAATTTAGAGCAGATCCAGAAAAACAGAAAACTCAAAATGAACAAATATGAAGAGGAGGAATGTTTCTCTGAAAAATCATCAAGGTAAATAATAATAAAGCTAAAGAGGTGGCATTATCTTGGCAGGCTGCGGCAAGTTTCTCCAGAAGGCGGTATATATACACACACATATATACTTATATGTGTATATATGTGTGTATATGTAGGATGTGTGTGTGTGTGTGTGTGTGTGTAGAATGTACATATACGTATGTATGTATAGGATGTATATATACACATCCCACTGGTCCTGTTTTTCTGGAGAACTCTGACTAATCACCCAAGTACAAATCTTCCTTTTTCTGGCAGATAGGAGGGATACTCCAGTCCTTCCTCACATGTGCTCTCAGGTACTGCCTCACTTACATAGCTCTGCCACTCAAGGCAGAACATTGTGAGGCAAAGGATCCATGCAGCTGCAAACAAAACACAGGAAACACACCTGTATCACTTTCTTGGAGCGGCTGTAATAGAATATCATGAATTGGGTGGCTTAAAACAATAGAAATGTCTCACAGTTCTGGAAGATACATGCTTGAAATTAAGCTTGTCTGCCAGCACGTGATCCCAAAACCTGCAGGGCAGAATCCTTCCTTGCTACCTCCTAGCTTCCAGCAGCTTGCAGACAGTCTCTGAACTGCAGCTGCAGCACTTCAAACTCTACCTCTCTTGCCTCTCATTCTACCAGTATGTCCAAATTCAAAGTCTGGTCTTACATGAACACCAGCCATACTGGACTTGATTCCATCTGCAAATGCTCTATTTCCAAATAAAGTCATATTAACAGGTACTGGGGATAGGAGGACTTCAACATGTCTTTTTGGAGAACACTATTCAACCCATAATACCACCTTAACTTATCAACTTAGAACATTAGTCAAAAAATTTTAGCACATATTTGACAAAGCCAAAGGTATTAATAAGACTTACTAACATGACCAATCAGATGATCTAAGGAATCAAAAGAGAACATTTAAAAAATGAATTAATGATCTTCAGATTGGATATCATACAAGAGAATACTGTATCCACAAAACAAGTACAATAAAAATGTGCAATAAAAAGGTTGCAATCAGAGAAAACCATAGTTCCTACAAATTAAAAAGAATAAAATTTAATAAATGGACAATCAATACTAAATGATTTATTTGGAAGGTAAAGTTATAGAACTCTCCACAATCGTAGAACAAAAGGCAAAGAGATAGTTATTATGAGGAAATAAAGGCACATAAAGAGGTAATTCAGCATGAATGTTGCCTATCAAATAAAAGTTCCAGAAAAAAAAATAAGGCATGAGGAATAATCAAATATGTAATTGAAGAAACTTTTCCTTAACACTAAAACCATAAATGCTGTGATTTATGAGAGTGCTCTGTAAAAAATTAATAAACCTCATTTAAAATAAAGTTGGGCCTGGCCGGGTAGCTCAGTTGGTTAGAGCATTTGTTGTCCCTATACACCAGGGTTTCAGGTTTGATCCCTGGTCAGGGCACATACCAGAAGCAAACAACGAATACATAAATGAGTGGAACAACAAATCAATCTCTCTCTCTCAAATCAGTACATTTAAATAAAAAAAAAGTAAAATAAAGGGAAGAGACCAGAAGGGGGCGCTCTTACACCCTATGTAGATCCCAGAGCAGAAGCTCTCTGTTTAATGTCTCTCTCAACTTCCTCTCCTCTTCTGTAAAAGAGGGACTTGTGTGCTTAGTTCACCATTAGACAGGATACCATGAATTGCAATTCTTTGTTATTACAAATAAGCCTATTTTGCTGCAGAAATATCTGACTACTTAAGGCCAACATCTCGAAATATTAAGACAATAAAAATTTTTGCCTTACACAATTTTTTGTGAATTTTCAGAACTCTTCAGACTCAGAGACATCGCTAAAAGCTTTCCAGAAGGGAAAAATACTATCCATACAGAAACTGAAGCATTTCAAACTCAGGGGGGTACCACGCACATCACATCTCCTAGCCTTCTGTCCCAAAATCAGAAATGCCTCCAGGACAAGGTAGTGCTTTAATAGTGAATGGGTTTTAGAAGTCAATAAATCAATAATATGGTATTATGAGAAATATATTTGGTCTTTAACTCTGGTTCAGGGGACAAAGCAGTTAAAACCTTGGCAATTTCCCAAGTTTTTTGTTATTCACAAGCCCTCCCTTTTTTTGTTTAATTTAATGAAGTGTAATTTGTCACTTTTTAAAAAGATTTAATTATTTATTTTTAGAGAGGGAAGAGAGGGAGAAAGGGAGGGAGACAAACATCAATGGGTGGTAGCCTCTGGGGACCTGGCCCCACAACCCAGGCCTGTGCTCTGACTGGATGACCCTTTGTTTCGCAGTCCAGTGCTCCATCCATGGAGTCACACCAGCCAGGGCTCATGACAATCCCTTTTGAATGCAGCCAAAGAGGTGACAGATTAGGGATCCTAAATAGCCTGATGATGGGGCTGATCACCAGAAAGATCAATTGATTAAAAGGTAAGAACTTTCAGCCCCACCCACAAACCTCTGGGAAAGGGAGGAAGGGTATCACATATTAAGCTCTATGAGAACTCTTTAATGAGGAGTCTTGATGAGCATCCAGGATGATGAACGCATCCACATGCCAGGAGGGTGACACATCCCAGTTCCATGGGGACAGAAACTCCTGCCCCTGGGATCTTTCCAGACCTCACCCATGTACCTTTTCATTTGGCTATTAAGCTGTATCTTTTATAATATCATTTGCAATAAAACTGGTAAACATAAACATTATAAATGTTTCTCTGAGTTCCTTGAGCTACTTTAGCAAATTAACAGAACCGGGGAGGACTGTGGGAACCTCCCATTTATAGCCAGTTGGGCACAAGTAACAACCTGAACCCGTAATTGGTGCCCACAGTGAGGTCAGTATTGTGGGACTGAGGCCTTAACTAGCAGGATCTATTGACAAAATTGAGTTAAATGTATAGGACACCCAGTCTGTGTCCACCAAGAATTGGAGAATTGGAGAACAGGGGAGCACTCCAGAAATGCCTTCCAACATGCAAGTATATATTTATCCAAACCGAATTTAAGCATGGGATAAAAATAAACAAATTTTAAGTCTTGTAAAGGATCAAAAAGTTATCACCCACAGAACTTCTCTAAAGTAAGAATATATCAACATAAAAATTTTTAAATGAGTACTAGAAAATAGAAGATGTGCTATACAAGAAAATGCAGCACAGAGATATACAATTAAGTCTTAATGTTATTGATGTTTCACACTTACATATCGTGTGAAATACGGTCATGAATTTCCTGATGAGAGCAACATTTAGAGATTGGAATGAAGGGATGGGGCAAAAACAAAAGTAAATAAAACCTAACACTATGCAAATGTTAATACCAGGTATTACTAAAATTAAAAATTTTAGATGTTGCTATTATTAAATACAGATATTTCTAAAAATATAAATTTGTATATAATTGAAAGAACAGAAACTGGATATGTAACTTCCCTTTGTAACTTCAATCCCTTTGATGAAAATAAGTTTAGAAAAAAATTGATCAGTCAAGAAAGGAATAAAACAGGAAAGTAGAGCAAAAGACAAAACAAGAAATAACAAGAAGAAACCCAAATATCTCTGGCATTATCATTAAATTAAAAGAATATTGGATTAAAAATAACTATGTATGATTGAAAAGAACTGTATTTACGACAAAATTGTGCCGAAAGTTTTAAAAATGATATACTAATCAAATGTTAAGAAAACAAAAGCAATTTAACAATATTACAATCAAGAACAAATAGAAGTCATAATTATAAAAAGGAAAAGATTACTCTTTTGATACTGATAAAATATATACTTACCTCTTTCTATCCCATACTAATATGCCTTTTCAACAAAGAGCTTAGAAACTTCTGCAGACATTTGATACGGCCTTAGAATTTATAATATTGTTTTGTTTTCAATACATTTATTTTTGTAGTTAAGTTCTACCCATTAATATTTCACTTTTATTTTTCACTTATAGTTTTAATAGCTTTTTAAAAATAAATCTTTTGAAATATAAAAAGCTAATGAAAGTAAAATACAGTCAAACCAGTTCTCAAATATCTTGGTTCTCAAACAGTTCGGTTCTTGGCCAAGTTGTTCATGGGGAAAAACATCTTGGTTGTCAAACGAAACTTTGGTTCTTGGTTCACGACCTGACGAACCCTCTCCTGTTGATACCCGTATGATCAGTAACGTGTCTCTCAGGTGACAGACAAAGGAGGAGATTTGGTTTTCAAACAAATAGCTTCTCAAACTGCCTTCGGGAATGAATTAGGTTCTAATGAACAAAGTTTGAGAGCTGAGGTTCCACTGTACTAAATAAATAATAGCATATGTGAGACTTGAGTAGAGCAAAATACTTGAGGGTACAAAACCAAAAGGTGACATGGCACAGAATGGCTAGCAGCTCATCAAAATGAGAATTATAAAATTCTTGGAGTGGGATTTCTAAAAGTGACTGAGTTTCTTTTGGTTACTTATAAGGTCATTTAAATGAGTAAATACATTAACTACAAACTTTGGTATTTTAACTTTATTTATGTAATTGTGATTAATTACCTGTATCTTCATAACCAGGTAAGCAGTCTGGTTATTGGGGATATAGGAAAGTTCAAGAAAACTATGTTTGCCAATAGATTAAGATGAAATCTGAAGTTGATTTATCTTTATAGGTTTTCCACTGGGTATCTGAGATAGAGACTAAAGTATTAGCAAAGTACTATGTAATGAAAAGGCATTATTTTCAACAAGAAATTGTATGTAAACAATTAAGAGCCAGTGGTCGCACGAGGCTGAAGTGACCAGAACCATCTTGGAGACAGGAAGAAATAAGAGAGTAGCAAATGGAAAGACAAAGAACTGGAAAGATGCCTTTGAAGAAGGGGAAAATAAGGCTAAGGAAGGAGAACTTAGCTTAAAAAGGGGGGGGGGCACGAATACAATTTAAACTGAGCCATAAGACCCTATTGACACAAAATTAGTAATTTGTTTTTTTTTTTAAACTTGTCTTCAAGAAATTCAGTGGTTTCTATGGTTTGGTATCCTTGATTTGGTTAATTGGGCATTTAAAAAAAATAGCTTATCCTTTTTAGTTTCCTAATACAATTCCTTTTGAAAAAATATCAGGACAAAATATACATGACATCAGCTCAACTGAAGGGGATCAATGAGTGAGCCTGGGTATTAGTTCTGCCTGACATATAAATTATTTGCATGAGAATTGAACCTCAGTTTTTACTTCTGTGGATGTAAAGTTTGGTCTAAATAGTCCTCAAAATACCTTTTGGCTTCACATTCTATTATGTAATGATAATGAGAAAAATTTTGTACACATTTAGACGTAGTGATGACAACACACTCAATCTGCTCTTAGAAGAGCAAAGAGTCTAGAACTTTGTCCCCTTACCTTAAGTTATAGAGGGCTCTATGCCTGCTTTGGCCAATAGATTACGGCAGAAACAACACTGTGCCAGTTTCCAGGACAGTACCCTAATAAACTGGGAGCATCTACTTCCTGTCTCTTGAAAAACTCTTTCTGGGAGCCCTAGGCTGTCATGTAATACATTTGACTATCTGCAACCATCATGCTAGACAATTTACAAGCTGGTTCTCTGGTCAACGCTTCCAGCTGAACTCAGCCTTCTAGACTTTTCTACCGAGGTATCAGTCACTAGGGTGAAAGATCCTATTCACCAGTTTATTCAATGATGATTTCAGTCAATCCCACAAGGAACAGAAGATTCTCTCAGCGGAGACCTGCCCAACTTCCTTACCCACACAATTGAGAGATACAGTGAAATTGTTTGCGGCCACTAAATCTTGAGGTGATTGGTTATGCAGTAATAGGTAATTGAATCAATATGGTAAAAGATCATTAGAAGTAGGTTTTTTCTCCCTGGAATTATGTTTTGTTTGTGGAACACAGATGGTTTATGAAATCAGACTTTCTAATCTTGGATATTTTCAATGATTTGAATGTTATATCCAGAGAGAACTGCATTATTCCTACGACTTCTTTTTGCTCCTTATCCATTCTATTTTGGGGTAGCTGCATGCCAATCAGAGGACCATAACTCTTTTAAGTGTGTTTAATGATAATTCAAGTTTCATTAGGTAAGATACAACAACTTCTAGTTTTAACCAAGCAATTTCCCCCTAAATGTTTCTGCCTTTCATGGTTAATACCATGTTGAAATTGGGAGAAATTCCATATCTATCAGCTGAATTTAGATAGAAGAGTTGAAATTTTTTGAAAGAGAATGTTTTACTACTTATCCTAATATTGTTTCATTTCACGCAAGTCATTCAAACTCTTTAGCACAAGCTTTACTGTTTGTTTGTTTTTACTTGGCAGCAAGTATATATATGCATGTAACATCTCCCACAAAATAAACTCTGGCATAAAATAGGACATATTGCATGAAATGAATTTGATAATGAGAATGAATTTCTCTCAGATTCAGTCCCAAATCTCCTTCTTTTTCTGTTCATCTCAGCAGTTACTGAGTGCCTTCCATATTTTAGGCTATGATCTAGACACTGGAGATACAAACATGGGGTAAGTCACAACTTCTGGCCTTGAGGATCTCAGAGGTCAAAGATGAATTTATAAATAAAACTAGTCATGTAAAACCATATAGCTCACACCTGAGGAATTGTAAGGGCTCATTTACACATCATGGCAGCTAAAAGAACAGAACGCAACACCTAGGGACATTATTAAGATTCAGAAGCGATCCATGTGAAACACAGCAAGAGAGATTCCCTACAAGCACCCAGTGAGGCAGGAGACAATGTTCTCAAAATCACAGTCAGAGAGGCTGACAGCAAAAAAAATATTGTTAAAAAAATCTGGGCAACAAAAATCCAAGGGAACTAAATGTGCAGAATTAGCATAATATTTTAAATGGTATTTTGTAAAGGGCTTGGTTTAGGATGCTGTTTTTTGTTAAAGAGTTTTAAACGAAGGTAAATTTGGACATTTGGTGCCAGTACCACAAAACACATTACAAACTCCATCATTACACTATGAGATATTGAAAGTGAAAGTAATTGGAATAAATTCCCAGTAGTCCCCTTACTAATATGAATGCATACATATATATATTGACATCTGCTCTACAACAGCTCTAAAAGTCAGCTAGTCTGTACCCTTAAGGACATATAACATTCCGGACACCTATTCAGCTAGAGGCTATTATAGGCGACTTGAGTATCACCAGGGAAAACTTTAAAGGTGCAGATGAAACTCTCACTCAGCCCCATTTCCACCATCCTCCAGACCCTGCCTGAGAACCTTCCTGTTACTTCTTCAGACAATGAGCTCAAAGGCTATTTAAAATTAAATGATATCCTATGATGATTTATCTTTGCACTTTATGCATTAAAAATTAATTGAGTACCAGTTATATTTTCAGTATGCTAAATCTGCCTTTATTTGCAGATGACATGACACTGTACATAGAGAACCTTAAGAACTTCACCAAGAAACTATGAGAACTGATCATAAATTCAGAAAAGTAGCAGGACAAAAACTTAATATCTAGAAATCAGTTTCATTCTTATATGCCAATATTGAACAACCAGAAAGGGAAATTAAGAAAACAATTTTATTCACGATTGCTTCAAAAGAATAAAACACCTAGGAATAAACCTAACTAATGATATAAAAGACTTGTACTCAGAAAATTATAAGATACTGAAGGAAGAAATTGAAGAAGATACAAATAAGTGGAAGCACGTACTGTGTTTGTGGATAGGAAGACTGAACATCATTAACATGTCCATGCTAACACAAAGCAACCTATAGATTCAATGCAATTGTTATCAAGATTCCAATGACGTATTTCACAAAACTGGAAAAAATATTTCAAAAATTTATGTGGAATCACAAAAGGTCCCATCTACCAAAGCAATCCTGAGAAAGAAGAACAAAGTTGGAGGAATCACTCTACCTAATATCAAACTATACTACAAGGCCATACTAATCAAAACAGCATGGTACTGGCATAAAAACTGACATATAAGTCAATGGAACAGAATAAAGAGCCCAGAAATAAACCCACACAGTTGTAGTCAATATTCAACAGAGGAAGAAAGCACATACAATGGGCTAACGATAGCTTATTCAATAAATGGTGTTGGGAAAATTGGACAGACACAAGCAGAAAAATGAAATTAGATCACATTCTTACACCACACAGAAGAATAAATTCAAAATGGATTAAAGGCTTAAATGTTAGACCCCAAACCATAAAAATACATAGGCCATAAAATCTTGGACATTGCTTGTCACGGTATTTTATCTGATATATCGCTCAGGTAAGAGAAACAAAAGAAAACTATAAGCGAATGGGACTACATCAAACTAACATTTTTTGCACAACAAAGAAAACCATCAACAAAATAAAAGGACAGCGCATGGAATGGGAGAACATATTCACCAATATATCTGATAAGGGGCTAATATCCAAAATTTATAAAGAATTTATTAAACTCAAGACTCAAAAAACAAACAATCCAAATAAAAAATGGGAAAAGGACCTGAACAGACAGTTCCTCAAAAAAGACATACAGATGGCCAATAGATATATGAAAAGATGTTCAATGTCACTAATCATTGGAGAAATACAAATTATAACCACAACGAGATATTACCTCACACCAGTCAGAAGGGCTATCATCAATAAATCAACAAATAGCAAATGCTAGGAAGGATGTGGAGAAATGGGAACCCTTTTGTACTGTTGGTGGGAATGCAGATTGGTGCAGCCACTGTGGAAAACAGTATGGACATAGCTCAAAAAATTAAAAATGGATCTGCCTTTTGACTCAGTGATCCCACTTCTGGGAAAATATACAAAAAAAAACCCAAAACACTAACTTGAAAGAACATAAGCACCCCCATGTTCGTTGCAGCATTATTTACAACCACCAAGATATGGAAGCAGCTCAAGGGTCCATAAGTAGATGAATAGACAACCAACTATGCGGCATTTACACAACAGAATACTATTCGGCTGTAAAAAAAGAAGAAAATGTTACCCTTTGTGACAGCATGAATGTGCCTGGAGAACGTTATGCTAAGTGAAATAAGCCAGTCAGAGAAAGACAAACACCACATGATTTCACTCATGTGGAATCAAATGAACAAACTGAACAAGCAAAATAGACACAAATTTATAGATAGAAAGCAGAATGACAGCTATGGTGAGGGGAGAGTAGGGGTGGAGAGATGGGCGAAAAAGAAAAACGCCCTATGGACATGGACACCTGGGTGGCTGGTGACTGCTGGGGGAGTGGAATGTAAGGGGGATAAATGGTAGTGGATAAACTACAATAAAAAATGTTTATAAAAAGGGAATGATATGCTGTGACGATATATCTTGGCACAGAATTCATGAAAAAATATTGAGTACCACTTATATTTTCTGTATACTAAATTATGTAAATTTTATTTTTAACACAAGTGATTCTTTTAGCAAATGATGTCCCTGAACTATTGCCCGGCCTCCTCCAGACTAATACCCCATGACCTGGAGCTGAGATTTCTTTGGCACAATTATTTTTGTTTAAAGAAAAATTTTATGCTATCTCCACTCCAAAATTGATCATCAAACTTAAATATATCTGTATTTGTACAAAATCATTTTTGACTTAGGACAAAAGTATCATCAGTGTTCACAACAAGAGAAAATACAAATTTGACTGTTTTCTGAAAGTGTTCGAAACAGATAAAATAGTATCTGCCAAGGATCTTTAAAGCTATAGAATATATGCTTTAAATGTAATGGATATTTGAGTAAGTAAATTAAGATTTATATCTGACCTAGAAATGCCTTAAGGTACACTGATTTTTAAAATCATTAAGAAAGGAACAAGGCCTCTGTCAGCATCTCTGCCTCGGCGACAGCGGCCCCTCCAGCTCTCACCCTGACGCCAGACAGTTTGGTTCCTTCCCAAATGGCTCTGGTGCCTTTTAAGCTGCTGCCCTAGTGCTGGGGCTCAGAGGGAATGAATGTGGTCTTTCAGCTGAATTCTCATCTCTCAACATTGGTAAATATTCATAAGATCTACCACACCCTTAATAATTTAAATCTAACAGAAGACGTTGGCCAAGATGGTGACCAAACAGGAGGCCTGCCGTTTTGCAGTTCCTTGGACTGCTTTAGCAAGTGCTGCTGCCAAGACAAAAGAGAGGACTTGCCACTGGAAGTGATTTATCTACAAGAAAAGTGGACATGATAGGTATGTAGCAGAGACATTAGATCAAAACTGGTGACATAAGTGTCAAAGCGGCACATTTCTGGCTAATCCGTTGTGGGACTTTAAAGTGTACAAATGCCAATGGGAACATTGTTTTGGTTCTGCCAGGCAAACTTTCAAAGTGTAATTATTTCATGTCTCTTATTTTATGCATGGGTTTATAAAACAAAAACACATTAGGTAATTTGAGTGCTTAGAAATTAAAGTTTTATCTTAGTCCACTGATCTGCCAAAAAATAAAAATCATTAAAATATTTTGAAGAGAAAAAAAAAAGAATTGCAACCTTAAAAGTATAAATCTAAAATTAGGATTGTAGGATCAGATGATGCATTTTATTATTTTTAGGATATTTTCATATCATATAGAGTTTTAGATTGGATAAATATTTGAATTCTTTAGGGACTGGGAATATTATAGGGAAAGTTTTTCACAGAAAAAGCACAATAAAGCCCAAGGGAAACCCAAATCAGAAACTAAATCTCAAAATCTTTCAAAGAGACATGTCTTGGCTTTATGAAAGAATAAGATCTCTATATTATATAAAATTCATTTTTCATGTCATGCAATTAGTGCTTAATAGTAACATACAATTTTTTGAATTTCAAGTATAAATAGTTTGGTCAATAACTCAGATTATTTCAACGGAATTTTCAAGTGTGTTTTATTATGTGTGAGACTATTCCATACTATTGTAGTCTCTTTTTGGTTTATGATATGCTATCATTAGCACATCTCTTCTCTTGTTTGATTTTATCATGTTTAATTTTATTACAGTATATTTCCTCTTCAGATCCTCTTCCAATTTATATCATATCTGCCCCACTCTCCCCAGGGTCTATTCTAACGTGTTTTATTTCCTAGAAAATGTCTGTATCTTAAAAACAGTGTTCCTTCTGTATTCAGGTGTTTTTAATTTACATATATGAGATTGCACTATGTATAATATTTTTATGTTACCTATTTTCAAGAGCTACCCATGCAGCTTTGATTACATCTAGCTCATTACTTCTGACTACCTCATAGCATTCTTTCATATGTATCATTACATTTTGTCTATCCATTATCTCAGAGATGGACAAACACGGTGCCTTCAAATGTCTGTTTTCACAAATAGTGCTGAGACAAACTTAGCTTGAATCTATTTCTTTGTGGGGCTGTGCAAGATTCTCTCTATGTGTACTACTGGGACTGGGGGTTCTGAGTCACATATTATGCATATTAATTTGTCTACCTTATTTGTCTTTCCAAAGAACCAGCTCTTGGTTTTGTTGATCTCTCCCTTTTGCTTCATTCATTTATTTTTTGTCATTCTCTATTTTATTCACACTGCCTCTATCTTTATTATTTCCTTCTCCCCCCCCCCACAACCTTTACTCTGTTGTCCATTTTCTAACTTCTTGGCTTGAACTCCCAGCTCATTTGTTTTTAATTTTTCTAGTTTTCTAATATATACTTAAAACATTGTTTCCGTGAAACATTGCTTTAGTAATGTTCCTTAGACTTGATATATAGTACATTAACTTTGAGTTCTAAGTATTTCACAAATGTCTCTTACATTTTCCTGTTTAAGCCAAAGTCATTTAGTAGTTTGCTATTTTAAATCTCCAGACACATGGGATTTTTCAAGACATTCTTTTATGCCTTGCTCTACAAATGACTTAGCTAGATATGTTGAACCGTGTTAAAAATGAACCAGTGCTACACTATCTATAGACCTACACAGGTGTGGCCCAAAGTCAATGACGAAGGCAAACTATCCCAGAGGGCAGAGCTTGAAGCAGCACACTAGGTCACCACCTTGTGTAGACAGAAAAGTAGTCTACACAAGAAAGACTATACATAAGATCTTGAGAAGTGCCATGTGGCTTGGCTGGTGGGTCAGGAGCCTAAGAGGAATAAGACCGAGGAAGAGATAATGCGGGTGGATGCTTGGAATGAGCATAAGATGTACCAAGTGACTCAGCAAGAGAGGTTAGCTAGCTTCTGTCCCTGGCCATGACAGTGCTCATAATGGGCCCATAAAAAAGTAGTCATGGTGGTTGTATATGTACCCTACAACATCACTTTCTCCTACCAAAGCTAATCCAGTGACTACTGCTGTTGAATGATCAGGTCTGCCTGTAGCAGAAACTGATGCTGTGTGCTAAAATGGTACTGTCACTCTAAATCAATCAACAATTTTGTTCAAGTTGCTTGCATTGGACCCATTTACAGCTAAGAAGACATAAGTATATTCATATGACCAGGAATCACTGGCCCTACCATACACCTTATTACCTGAATATGCCACTTTGATAGAATGTTAAAACAACTTCATTGCAGGTACAAGCTAGGACATCAGGCTGTGGATGACACTCTCTGGCAATTGAGTGCTGCCCTTCGATGTGACATGTACTTTGAACCAATGGTCGTTATATTGCTATGACTATAATGGCCAGAACACATGGGTCCAGAAATCAAAGAAGCAGGAGTGCCTCTTGTCGTTACTCACAATTAACCACTTTGGAAGTTTGTACTTTTATCTCCAAAATTTGTGTTATGCTGGACTACAGGGGACCAGGAAGGTTCTAATAAATCTGAGGCTGTGGTTGCCCCCTGATTATTTTTGACTCTTTGGACCAGTGGGCCAACAGGAAAAGAAAGAGTGGTATGCAGGATGGTGTAATTGACTTATTATATCATGAGGAGGCAGAGGTACTACTATTGGGTTGGCCAAAGAGTTTGTTTAGTTTTTTCCACTAAACAATGGTAATGAAAAGGCCATTGAAGCAACCATGGATTAGAGAACAGTAAAAAGATGATCACACCCCCTCAGGGATGAGCACCTCCGTTTTATTAAAGTGAAGCAACATAGGCTAGCAGGATTGCTAGCCAAGGATGAGTGGAGTATAAAATGACCGCTAAAGAGGTAAGATGATGAATAGCATCAGGATCAACTGCAGCAGAGGTTACAACTTTTTCCATTAGCTTTCTATTGATTGTAGTTTATTTTATTTTATTTAAATTTTACTTCATTTTATTTAAAATTGTGATCAGTCAGTAAATTGAAGAATAGTGACTAAACAAGGATAAGTTAATGTAGGGCGTAAGTAGATATGTGCGGTGTGAGGTTCAGACTGCAGCAGATGCCCTTGGTGTCCAGCCTACATCCCCTGTGCTTCTTACTTCAGGCACTGTGACCCCTCAGCCAGAAGGTTTCCTGGGTCTCAGGAGGGTGCTTGACCATATGTGGGGCAGGCTGGAATCTCCAGGGAGCGAATGCCCATAAGAACAGTCCTTAACCAATGAGGGTAGGAGTGGGTAGGTAAATCCCCCAGCTTTTTTGCTCCCTGAACGGGACAAGTCTGTGGTACATTCTAGTCTCTCAGAGTGTCCCAAAAGGATTTAATCTCATTGCCTAAGTGATAACCTATTCTGTATTGGCTTTCTCCCCTTCCTTACTTCATTCTGCATTTCCCTATGGTGGCTTAGAGTCACCAATACAATAAAATACTTGCTCTCAAGTCCTTTGCTCTGGGCCTGATTCTGTGAAAATCCAGGCTAAAATAATATTGGTATGTTCTCTTCAAAGAAGATCAATATCTTACCCTTCTCTCCACTACCACCAGTCTAATACTCTATAACCAGAATTTTTATTAAGGCATTCTTTTCCTTTCCCCCCTATTTTTTCTTGTTTTCTCTCTTTTTGGGGGGGTGTGGCGTGTAATGATTATATAAAGACAGTGGACATTATTCATCGTTCATTTTTCTTGTTTATGGAATGCTTCTTCTAAAAGTATTTTCAGTAAAGACTGTGTGTGATAAAACTTCTAAAACCTTGTCGGCTTGAGAACCTCTCCATTTTACTCTGACATTTAAAAGATCACCTAGATATAAAATTCTAATTCAAAGTTTGCTTCAGCACTTTTTTAAATTATATTTTGCCATTGCAGTTGTCCCAATTTTTCCTCCTTTGCTCCCCTACCCCCAGCACTTCCCGCTCTCTCAAAAGTTCTCCATACCCATGATTTTGTCTCTGTTCTTCTTGTTTGCTTAGTTTATTTTTAGATTCAATGGTTGATAGATATGCACTTATTTTCCATTTATTGTTCATAGTTTTGATCTTCTTTTTCTTAAATATTTCCCTTTAACATATCATATAATAATGTTTTAGTGATGATGAACTCCTTTACTTTTTTCTTGTCTAGGAAGCTCTTTATCTGCCCTTCAATTCTAAATGATAGCTTTGCTGGGTAGAGCAATCAAGGTTGTAGGTCCTTGCTTTTCATGACTTTGAATATTTCTTGCCAACCCCTTCTAGCCTGAAAAGTTTCTTTTGAGAAGTCAGCTGACACTTTTATGGGAACTGCTCGGTAGGTAACTAACTGCTTTTCTCTTGCTGTTTTTAAGATTCTCTCTTTATCTTTAATCTTTGGCATTTTAATTTTGAGGTGGGACTCTTTGCATCCATCTTGTTTGGGACTTTTGGTGCTTCCTGGACTTGCTTGTCTATTTCCTTCACCAAATCAGGGAAGTTTTCCCTCATTATTTTTTCAAATAGATTTCCAATTTCTTGCTCTTTCTCTTCTCCTTCTGGCACCCCTATGATACAAATGTTGGACTTCTTGAAGTCGTCCCAGAGGCTGCTTACACTATCCTCATTTTGGGGGGGATTCTTTTTTCTTCTTGTTCTTCTGATTGGTTGTTTTTTGTTTCCTCATGTTCCAAATCATGGATTTGATTCTCAGCTTCATCTACTCTGTTGTTTCCCTGGGTATTGTCCCTGGGTTTTGTTCTTTATTTCACTTAATGTATCCTTAGTTTCTGACTGAATCTCTTTTATGCTGTTAAGGTCCTCACTAAGTTCCTTGAGCACCTTTGTTATCAGTGTTTTGAACTCTGCATCTGATAGATGGCTTTTCTCCATTTTGTTTAGTTCTTTTTCTGGAGTTTTGATCTCTTCTTTCATTTGGGCCATGTTTCTTTGCCTCCTCATTTTGGCAGCCTCTCTGTATTTGTTTCCATGTATTAGATAGAGCTGCTATGACTCCCTGTCTTGGAAGCATGGCTTAATGTACTAGGTGGGTACTCAAGTTGCACCCTTTGGGTAGGCTGAGTATACCCCTCCTTTCGTAGTTAAGGCCTGATTGCTATTGGCAAATCAATGGGAGGGATTTACCCAGGCCAGTCAGCTGCAAGGACTGGCTGTGACCACTCACCACCAACTTCCACCCTCTGTGGAGGATCCTCTCTGCAGGGGCAGGGTGGTGTTGTGTGACATGGTGTTGCATGACACACTGCCCACAGAGTATTCATATGGAAAAGTCATGGTTAACAGCTTGGGTGGACCCATAAGTTGGGGGAAAAGAGTCTTTGGAGATCTCCAGGGCAGGGCACACAGTGTTAACTGGATTGATGGAGACTCAGATATGGAACCTGCCTGCTAGCTCTGTGGCTCTGTGGGGGAAAGGTTCAGAAAAAGGGCAATGGCCTCTGCTTAACTTTCTGTCTAGGAGAAGCTATTCCCCAGCTCCTCCTTTGATGCCAGACACTTTGGTTCCTTCCTGTATGCTGCTGGTGCCTTTCAAGCTGCTATCTCAGCACTGGAGCTCAAGGATAGTGAGTCTGAGTAAGTCTGTGTGGGGGTTCTTTAAGGGGAACTGCTTGTGACTCCAGCAGTTTCTTTCACCGACTCATTCCTGCTGGTTTTTGCAGCCAGAAGTTATGGGGACTTGTCTTCCTGGTTCTGGGACCCTGGGCTGGGGAACTTGGTGTGTGGCTGGGACTCCTCCCTTCTGAGATATCCCTTCCAAATTTTTACCCATCACACGTGGATGTGGGACCAGCCATTCTGTGTCTCTGTCCCTCCTACCAGTCTGGATGGATGTGGTTTCTTTAATTCCATTGTTGTCAAACTTCCATTCAACTTGATTTCTGATGGTTCTGAGTAATGGTTGTTCTACATTTTAGTTGTAATTTTGATGTGGCTGTGCAAGGAGGTGAGCCGTGTTTACCTATAATGACATCTTGATCAGAGTCCACCATCTCTTTCAAATGGGTACTCTCCTGTCCCCTTGCTTATGCTATTGCTGTTAAGAAGCCTGATATTTTACTTTTTGTTCAATTATAGATGCCTTGGTGCAGCTCTCTGAAACTTTTTAGTGTATCTTCTCATTGTACACATCTTATTGTATATTTTCACAATAACTGAAAGATCAAATAGTCCATATGACATATTCTTAAGTTAGCACATATTATATTTGGCATTTTAAAATAATCTACCTTATCGCTAAAGAGAAAGAAAGCTTTATGGATCACTACAATTTGAACGGGAAATATTGCAGGCATGAAGGTGTGCCACTTAGATCTGCCCTCAAGAGAAAAGTTGCCGTGAGGAATGCAGTGAGCTGACAGCCTCCAACTGCAGTGCCTTTAGGATCTGTCCCTGTGTTCAAGTCAAGGTCAAGTTCTCTCTAAACAGCTTCTTGGCGAGACTAAGCACTGTGCTTAGATGGGTACCAAAGATGGCAATTTGCTCCCAATTCGAAACTCCTGTGTGAACAATCTTTGTGCTGGGACTTCCCTCTGGGCTGAGACTTTCTCAGAGCTGAACCACAGTCTGAGGCTCTTCCTGCCCAGTCTTTCATCCTTTCCCTTTCACAAGTGGTGGCTTGCACTGCGGACTGTGGGCTTTCTCTGCCCACTTTTGCTCCCTGTGCTCTTCAGAAAAAGGACAATGGCCTCTGCTTAACTTTCTCTCTAGGAGAAGCTATTCCCCAGCTCCTTTTTTGATGCCAGACGCTTCGGTTCCTCCCTGCATGCTGCTGGTGCCTTTCAAGCTGCTATCTTAGCACTGGAGCACAGGTGTTACCTCCACTACACCTCTGCATTTTTAACTTCATCTTGGTGTCTGCTTTCGGGAGGACCCAGACTTACAGGAAAAAATGAGTGTCTATGTGTGTTATTTATTTAAGTGGAAAGTCCAGCTCAGAAGACTTGCAATCTGATCATTTCTCATATGCTGCCACATGAGTTGTCCTACTGTTCCCAGCACGCTCTGCTTTTTCTAAGCCTCGTCCCATTAAGGCTTGCAGTAAAATGAATTTAGGAATATCAAAAATAGATATATTTTATTATAAATCAATATATTCTTTTTCTTATAGCCTTCCCTGGCTTGAAATATTTTGTATTTAGAGTATATAAAAATAATACAAATATTCACTATCATCTCTTTAACCCATTCATAGTTTACCAAACAGACTCATTTTGCCAACTCAGATCACAACTTGGATATTGGTTTGGCAGTACTGATTAGCTTGTTCCTGTTTACTTTGTGAGTGGTTTTTGACTCATTTAGTTAACATTTCCCACCTTCAGTGTGTTTTTACTTTACAAAACACTAAAACTGAAGTATTCAGACACCAATAATTCTCAATATCTTTGTAGATTGTACAAGCAAAGGAATAAAGATAAGAATTGTTTTTAAAACCTGATGTATTTTGGTAACACTTTTTACAAATGCAATTGTAATATGTTTGTTTTTATATAAAAACATGTTGATTTAGTAAAACTTTAATAAAGGGCCTCTCTAGTTACACTCTTTCAGTTTAGCTGTGGTAATTAGGATTTGTTAAAACACCAAAAATTGTCTAGCTACTCTTCTATCTCAATGAATTCAAATCACTGAAGTTTATATAAAAAAGATTATATTTCTTTAGTCTGAAGCCTTTCTCCAATTACAGGTACTCAGTCTGCCAATAAGAAAATTACAGACATTTTATGAAAAACATGTGGTTTGTAGTGGTGTGATTATGATTATTCACATTTCAATTTTTACCATGTATTAATTTGCATACTGACTTTTTCTCTCTGTGGTTAGCATCAAATGTTTGGCAAGTGTTCTCATATGAAATAGACTGCTGTGGTGATACTTTTCTGAGTTCACTATTTTTTTGTGTGTCAGCAGAAACCACAAAGCTATAGGTGTCACATAACAGCTGCACTACAGCAAATTTTCGTTGAAAAATACACTTATTTTTGCCTTGGTCTAGTGCATTCTTAGTACACGTATTCCAAGGCTTGTCCCTGGAAGAAAAATGCCTGGCACATCACAGGAAATTTTCTGAGTACTTTTTTTGAAGTTGCACATGTTGAATTTAATTTCAACGTAATAAAGACAAAAATCACCCAGCAACACTCACCTTGCATAGGACTTTAATATAAAAAAGTTTAAACTAATTTACTGTGTTAACACTGTCTTCATTGCATATAATTAAAAAAAAAACAACAAAAGACATCAGAAATCTGTGGGATATATTTTATAAACAAGGTAAGAGTATTTCTGGTGGAGGAGTTAATTCTGCATTAAAGGGGCCCAAGGTACTAGTAATTAAATGGAAATGTTAGAAATCCCTAGATAATCTTTGTCAGGGCAGCTCAGTTGGATGGATCCTCATCTGGTATAACAAAGGGATGTGGGTGTGATCCTCAGCCGGAGCACATGCCTGGGTGTGGGTTCCATCCCTGGCTGGGAGTCAATTGACTGATGTTTCCCTTCCATCAATGCTTCTCTCTCTCTCTCTGTCCTGCTCTTCTCTCTCTAAAATCAATAAGTATATTCTCAGGTGAGGTTTTTTTTTTTTTAAATCTCTAAATAGGAATAAGAAAATAAAGAATTTCAGTAGCTGGAAATATATGAGGGCAACAGTAGGAAACTTTCTTATGTATTATAGAGCAGTTAGCTAGTCATTATGTTGGACATTTCATCTCTAGTACTAATTTACGTTATAAATGGAAGTTCGTACCTTTTAACCCTTTCTCCAATTTCCCCTCCTTTGCTTCTGGTAACCACAAATTTGGTCTCTTTTTCTAAGGGTTGTTTTTGTTGTTTTTTGATTCTAGATCATATACTATTTGTTGTTCTCTGACTTATTTCACTTAGCATAATGCCTTAAAGGTCCATCCATGTTGTTGCAAATAGTGGGATTTCCTCATATTTATGGATGAATAATATTCTATTGCACATTCAAGGGGGACCCCAAAAAACAGAATTTATTTATAAAACATTGTGTATTTATTCTTACATATTTAAACCTCAGTTACCTTCACAATACTCTCCATTTGATGCAATATACCTATCGAGATGTTTTTTCCACTGCTCAAAACAGTGTTTGAACTCATCGATTTTGAGGCTTTTTAGTGTTTCTGCCATTTTTTGTTTTACCTCTTCCACATCAGAAAATATTTCCCTTTGAGAACATTTTTCTTCCAGGGAAACAAACAAAAACAATGTCACATAGGGCAAGATCAGGTGAATATGGAGGGAGGGGCACAGGATCATGCTGGTTTTGGTCAAAAACTGCTGAACACTCAGCACAGTGTGAGCAGGTGTGCTCGTAAATCACCCATCATGAAATGGCCAAGTGTGTTGAAAGACTCTTCAAAAAAACATTCACTGAAGTTGAATGCAGCCTCTCACAATGACACCAGCTGGTACACTGATACAGACTGGTTCCTAGAACACTTACCTAGCAGGGGAAGCTTGTACTATAAGGAGCCTGCCCTCCATAAGATAATTCTGCTTTTTGGGGGGTACCCCCTCATATATACCAAGAAACATTTTCAAGAGAGTATGGGAGGGGAAAATGGGTGTGGATCTAGATAAAAAAACAACTTTGCCCATGAGCTTAATAAATGTAGAAGCTATGCTGTCTACTTTCCTGTATCTAATGTTTTCTATAAGAAAATTAAAAGAAGAATTACATCGGAGAAAGTGACAGTGTAATGATGAGCACTGTTTTATTAGAAGGATCAGGAAGGTCTCTCTTAGCAGGAGACTTTTGAGAAGAGGCTTGATGAAAGTTAAGTAGAACAATGAGGATTAAAACAAGTAAGTCTATAGGATTTTTCAGTGGGGCAGGGGAGTGTGGGGAATGAAGTTTGAGTGCACTGGCTGAAATGATTAAGAGGCGACAGCGTCGTTCTCTCCAGTAGCTCAGTGTAAAGGGAAGAGGAGAGACGGTGGAACCTCACTCCTTGAGCAGAGCAGGACACCAGGCCTATCTGAAACATGCAGGAGTTTCTCCGTGTTTGCTTGAAATCACTCCCTTCCGGGGGCCTCTTTTTCTAACCTCTTTCCTCTTGGCTTTAGATAATGTTTTTCCTGCCCAGCTGTCCTCATTGGCTGTGTGCATTTCCTTCGAAGAGCTGCCTTTAAGTCCCATGTCACAAACCAGGTGCCACATAGAGGGGAATGCCGGAGCTCCTATGCTGTTGGAGGTTTTTATTTCTTCAGCTTTATGTGCATTGATTCTTCAGTTGCTTCCTCCTTTTGCCTGTTTTTCCCTTTCCTGACTTCTGACTTCATTGTTCACTTTCCGTTTTCAAATTTGCCTTGCCTTTTAGACTAGATTTTCAGCATTATTTTCTTATACGCATCACTGTGTTTACTTGTTTACCAAGAGTAAGATCCCTTCTGCAAACTGCCTTGAGCTGCTTGTCTGAACCCAGCCCTGGGACCTGTGCCTACGTTGCTTACTAAGGACAAAGCAGTGGACACTGCACAGTAGGTTGTTAACCTACGGTTCTGGATCGCCTCCTTGGTGAAGCCATGGCCATTTCACGTCCAAATTCAAGTCCTCCGTGGCCAGCCAACCTGGTACCAGAAATAAAAGAACATTCCTCTAATAACTAGAATCCCTGGGCTCATTAACCATTAACAGAGACCAGGGCAGAAGTGCTGGCTCTGCATTCAGAGGCCCCACCCCTACAGCTCTGGAAGCTGTCAGAATTCTGTGCTTTATTCCAAAGCACCTGCTAAAGCGTTTCCCTGCAGCTCAGACCTGCTCCTTTCTAATGTTTTGTGTGGTAATATGGTAAATATGCATAAAGCACTTTGAATTATGAAGTAGTATGATGATTATCTTGAGAATAGCACTTGGGCTTTACAACTGCAATCTGAATTAGCGGCTGCCTTTCATGGAGTGCAATTTTTACTTCAAAGAGTGACTGGAAGACAAGCCGTGGTTATTCAGATGTGGACACTAGGAAGATATTTTCTCAAAATGGATGAAATAAGCTGGTCTCTTAAAGGAAATCAACTGACAGTATTTGTTGCCAATGATAACTTTCAAGTTTCCAACAATGGAGAGCATCTTACACATATGCAATTTATTTTTATCATTTTTTTCTAGTTAACTTTCTCTCAATTATCCAAATTGAAGGCAGAAACAACTACCTTCAGTTAAGTGACTCTTCCCATGGGGTATTCATTATTTGAGAAAATTCACTGGCATAACTTATATACCATTTGTGGTAAAGGAACTATTTCCTGTAAAATAAGTTTTCGGTGACAAGAACTATACTTTTAAAATGCAACTTAGCAATTTTATCATCTTACCAGCAAGGGGCAGCAAAGAACAATGTTTGTTTGATGTACTCAGCTATTACCTTAAGTTAATTTGGAACTTGTCCTGTTATTCTTCTGTTTAATGAATACGCCTCTGAAGAGCCACTTTTATACTTCTCCTAGTGATGCTAGACTAGAGGGATTGAAGAGGAGCATCCAAAAGAGGAAAGAGTAAATTGTAACATTTAAAATACAATTCTAAGAAAAGGATAATATTTTCCAGTCCTTTGTGTTGACAAGTGGTGAGTTTCTTATAATCTCCAAGTTGGGTCCTAGCACCTGCCACTGTTAAGTGTAGCCACAAAAAGTATTCGTGGTGCATTAATGAGGAGGAAAGGGTGAAAGTGGTATCTTGTCATAATTCTACATTTCTCACAAAATACAGGTTTCGTGTATGAGCTTTATTCATCTAGTTTTTTTTTAATTATTTCATTTTTAATGAGTATTTATTGAGCATTCACCATTAAGCCAGAAGCCATACTATGTCCTGGAGACAAATGATAAAACTGATACAAGCCCTGGCCGGGTAGCTCAGTTGGTTAGAGTGTCCTAATACGCCAAGATTGTGGGTTTGATCCTCGGTCAGAGCACATACAAGAATCAACCAATGAATGTATAAATAAGTAGAAATACAATCAATAGTTCTTAGTTTCTCTCTCTCTAAAAAAATCAACAAATAAAAACGGATACAATACCTGTCCTGTCCTCCTGCTGCTTTTTTGTTTGTTTGTTTGTTTTCAGTTGGAGAAAGTCATCCAAACTGAAAGGAGAGCGAGAGACAGAATAGCAGAACACCAAGCAGGAACAGAGAGTAGATGCTAGTGAAGGCATGGACAAATGTCAAGTCCTAGCTCTGGTGATTTTTCTTCAGAAACTTCTTTTAAATCTTTCACTGTTTTTCCCAATCACAAAGGCTGGTGTGACAAATATAACTTTGCTTTTCTTTTTATTTTTTAAAAGATTGTATTTATTTATTTTTAGAGAGAGGAAGAGAAAAAGAGAGAGAGAAACATCAGTGTATGGTTGCCCCTCACATGGCCCTCACTGGGGACCTGGCCCGCAACCCAGGCATGTGCCCTGACTGGGAATCTAACCGGGACGCTTTGGTTCACAGCCTGAGCACAATCCACTGAGCTACGCCAGCCAGGAACTTTGTTTTTCTTATATCTGGTTGAAATATGTCTTAAGACTCTATTCTGTTTAAAGGATAAAGCTTAATTATTTCCAATAGACTCTATTGTCTTGGGGACTTCTGAGTATTTCACATTTTACTCAAATTCAGAATCGGCTCTCAACAGCACTGTTTCTTGCAAGGTTTGGGAAAGTACATCTATTTCTCTCGTTCGATCTGTCTCAATGCTGTGTTGTAATCTGTGAGAAGTAACTCATTTTATATGGCACACATGTGTTCTCTTTCCATGCTGACATCACCATCAGAATGTGATTGTAACCAAGATGTGATTGGCTGTATGTCCTCTTAAGGATCCCTGCAGGGCAGCCGGTTCCCTCTCTCCCTCTAACTTCTGCATCCTATTTGTCATCTTTTGGAAGTACTCCTACGTTACCACAGGTGATAGGCTGTCCCTTGAGCCTGCATCAGTCCATTTCTGCCCCATACCCTAGGAAACTATATTTAAGGTATTGCTACTGCACTCTTCCGGAATAGAAACTTATGTGGGAACCATTAGAACAGGGCCCCAGAAGGAAAGCAGATTCAGAGTCTTTCACTTTCAGAGTTCTCTCAGTGCATTCTGGGTCTTCTACTCTCCACCAGATACTTTGCAGCTTAATCATTGGAAGGACTGAATGAGATAAATATATTTTAAAATTTCTTCTATGTAATACTTGCATGAAGTCTTCTGAACTTGAAGACCAATATTTAGCATTTATTCAAGAGAAATTTCCTTGACTGAGGGAGGCTCAACTAATAAAGAAAATGCAGGGGGAAAAAGTATAAAGTAATGTTTCACACACTGACCCATATGTTCAACTCCGCTGTTATTTAAGAATCAAAACCAAATGAGCGTATAACTTGTACCTCAAGCATATTATTTTTCTTTTTAATGCTAAGCTCTTCAAAAGAGGTCTCCATTTCTGAATCATCTATCAAGTAATAGTTCCAGTCATATGGCACCTATGCAACAGAAATAAAAAATACTTTGAAATTTCACGAGCATACTTGTTTCACGTTCACTAATGTATATCTATATTGAACTGTCTACCATACACAAAAGTTGACTAGGTATTCTCTCAGTAAAAATAATTTTTTTTCAAAGAAGAAAGGACTGCAATCTGGTCTGTGCTGACATGTTGAGCCACATGCACAAAAAAAAAAAAAAAGGCCAAGAAATCTTTACAGAGTTGGAGGAAGGTTGATGGGAGGGGTTGTTATAACCACATAGCTTGTTGTAAACATGGAGTTCATTTTGTAGCTTTGGCAACTGACTTAGAGTAGGAGAGCTCTTCCAAAACTCTCCCAATTCCTGACTAGGTTAGGTCGTTCATATATTTTGGTAGAATACAGGATGGTGTGTGTGTGTGCGTGCGTGTGTGTGTGTGTGTGTGTGTGTGTACGTGTTTCCAGAATTCCAATATTATCTGTGAGTTTGAGATTAGCCACCAGAGGGCAGCAAATAGCAGTACAAAACCTCACACTTGTAGCAGCTGATTATTAATTAAACATGGATGTTAGGTCACATTCAAGTCAACATGTAAAGATTTTCTTGATACAAAGAAGATTTTTGTTGATATTTTTAGAAATATAAAAATAAGTGCTATGCTGGTTATTAGTGAAAAAGAGGTCAAATTTATTTTCAGTAGCACTTTATTCCTCTGGAACTTCTAGATCTTTCTTCCAGACAACCAGGATCTGCTCACTGCCTTTGGATAATAGGAACTCTCCCAGTGGGCTGTTCCAGAAGTGTGGCACTCAGAATTATGTCTCCTCCAACAAAAATAATTATCTTGTATTTCATTCCTATTTGTGTGTTTTTTTCCTATGGGTAGCCATAATTTGTACAGAATAACTAATCTTATTATATACACATCATCCTTCAAAGATATATATTATTGAAACCAATTATCTAAATGAAGCTATTTATGAAAAGAATGAATTTTTTTGCAGGGTGGTATTTTTAAAGTAAGGTTTACTTGGCTAAGGATGGTGGAATGAAGCAAGATTCTCCAATAACTAAATCAATGATCAAATACGCAATTACAAAACTCACCAAAGGTGTGGGGGAGGGTAAATCTTACCAGTAGCAACAAAACAAATAAAGGGTCACAACCGGATACCATACAGAAATGAGGTCAAATCAGGACACAGAAAATACTGTTACATTGTTATCACACATCCTTAACTTGCCTTCACCTTCCAGAAGAATTATTGGGACAACTGAGTCTCCTGAAAATTCTTGCTGATGTCATCCAATTTGGAAATATGTGGACAGTGGAGTTAAGTAGGTAACCCTGAGAAAAATGAAAGACAGGCACACAGTAATACAACCCAAATTGAGAATTCATCAGAGATAAGATGGGGCAATCGCCTTATACTGTCTTTAATGAAACTGCATGGCTTTGGAGTGACAGCCAATGCAAGAATCCACTTATGACAGAATCTAGAAAAGAGCCCAGAAAGCAGATCTGCAACAAGGGTAACACTCTTCCCTCACAGCAGGGCTCCACCCCCGGCCATCGCAGCTGCTCAGTGACCACCCTCACTTTTCTCGTTTGCTCAAACATTTGAAGGAAAGACCAGCCGGTTACAGATTAGATGGCAAGTGTATTAGTACTGTTGAACTGGGTGGTAATACCTGATAATAAATGTGACTCAGGTAAAAATAAATCACATGGCAATTATGAAAATAAAGTAAAAAAGAATAAACAGGAAAAAAGAAAGAAAGAAGGAAGGACAGAAGGGAACATTGTGGTTCATAATATTCAAAAGCCTGCAGTAAGCATAACTCAGACTACAGAGGCAGGGTGCCCATGAGTGTTCTATGCTGTGCAGTAACATAATAACAACATGAATAATCCAATAAAAGAGCTAAAAACCGAGATGATTAGAATTAAAAGGTTATAAGGAAATTTCAGAGACAAGAAAAGAATCTGAGAACTGACCCATAATTGTAGATGGAACAAATAAATTATAATAACAGAAAATGTAAGGGGAAAATAAATTATAATAAAACAGAGTAAAGGCTTGAGATAATTGTAATGATCACAGAAGAAAAAGCAAATTTAAAGCAATTTTACTTCTACTACTGGTAATCTGGTAAACTAAGTACCTAAACTGATCCTATTGCTGCTGAGAGCAACTATAATTGTTGAGCAAAAATATTTTAATAATCTTAAATGCATGGAAATCTGCAAAGAAAAAAAGTATGTAGTGCTTAGGCCTAAAATAAGTAAAATGCAGAAGGAAACTCTGAAAGGTAAGTAAAGCACTGAGTTGGCTTTCTGTTGTAATGGAATTACTGAGCTCAGTTGATATCAAATATTAAGTTATAAGGTTTTAGGGGTGGGAGATAAGCCCAAATCTTCCTCAAATTAGGGATTATATCAGGTAACTGCTTTTAAACAAAAGTCACCCCTAAAGTGTTATACTTGGAGTTTAAGAACTAGAAAAACACCCCGGCATCAATCTAAAATTGGAAAAAAAAAAAAAAAAAAAAAGAAAGAAAGAAAGTAAGAAAGAAAAAAGAAACAAAGAAAATTGCCTGTCTTGAAATTTGAACATTGAACTTTGATTGTAATTGGAAATGAAAAAGGACTTCTGAAAGTTCATAACCACAGTCTGGCTGCCTTTTCAGTTTGTATCCTGAATACACATCCCCTCATATTATGAAGCACACACAAACAGAAGCAAAAGACCTCCAGTCAATAATTTAGTTTAAGTTGATACAGCACTGATAATGTCCACATATGCTTGATAGAAGGAAATGTTATGCTAATTCTCCCATGAAGAAATCCACTTCAACGCAAGCCTCAAAAACCTTCCACAGATAAAGTTCAAATGAAAACGAGAGCTCAAAGAGGAAAATAAAAGTCAACAAACTCACCGTGAAAT